>SZWC01005256.1:68439-83244 GCA_023375785.1 Penium margaritaceum
TTTTTTTTTTTTTTGTGTTTTGTGTGCTACTGATGTCAGCAGTGACGTTAGTCGAGGATGGCTGACGTCAGCCGAGGATGGCTGACGTCAGCAGAGGGAACTGCGCGTGTGCAGTGCCACTGTTTTCTCCCCCGGTCCCCTTTTCCTTTTTTTTCCTTTCTCTGTTGATGACGTCAGCAGTGATGTCAGCAGAGGGGTGCTGACGTCAGCAGCGGCAAATGTTGGGGCCGCCGCTGCTGATGTTGGTGCTGATGCAGCTGCAGATGCTGCTGCAGCTGCTGCTGCTGCTGTTGCTGCTGCTGCTGCTACTGCTGTTGCTGCTACTGCTGCTGCTACTGGTGGTGCAGCTGCAGCTGCTGTTACTGCTGTTGCTGCTACTGCTGCTACTGCAGCTGTTTGCTGCTGCTGCTGCTGCTGCTACGGGTGCTGCAGCTGCTGCTGCTTGTGCTGCGAGCTGCAGCAGTTGCTGTGACTACTGCTACTGCAGCAGCGAGCTGCTGCAGCTCGCTGCTGCAGCTGAGTGCTGCTGCAGCTGTTGCGTGCTGCAGCAGCTGCTCGGTGCAGCTGTAGGCTGCTGCAGCGAGCTGCGGGGGTGGGGGATTTTTTTTGCTGTCTCTTTTTTTGTGTTTTTTTTGTTTTTGTTTTTTTCCTCTGTCAACAGCGGGCAGCAGCCCGCTGTCTGCTGTGAGCAGCAGCAAGCTGCTGCTCGCTGGCAGCAGCGAGCTGCTGCTCGCTGCTCGCTCGCTGCGAGCAGCGGGCATCAGCAGCCGTGGCTGGCAGCTGCTGCTCGCTGCTGCTGCTGCTGCTGCTGCAGCTGTCGGCTGCTGCAGCTCGCTACAGCAGCTGCTGCAGCCCGCTGCTGCTGCTGCACGCTGCTGCAGCTATTGCGTGCTGCGGCTGCTGCCTGCTATTGCTGCGAGCTGCTGCAGCCGGCTGCTGCTGCGGGCTGCTGTTGCTGCTACACGCCGCTGCTGCTGTTGCACGCTGATGCTGCTGTTGCTGCGAGTTGCTGCTGCTGTGGGCTGCTGCTGCTGCTGCTGCGAGATGCTACTGCTGCTGCTGCGAGCTGCTGCTGCTGCAGGCTGATGCGAGCTGCTGCTTCTGCCTGCTGCTGCTGGTGGTGCCAGTCACTGCACCTGGGTGACGTTGCCGCGTGCGTCGTCGCCCACAGACGTCAGACGCCGCCTGCCGCTCACCTCCTCGCGTCACGCGTGGGAGTCAGTGCTGCCGAAAAAATTTCGGCAGCATTTCCCCTGGCCCAGTGGCCGTGGGAAAAATTCTGACGCCGCCACCAGGAGGGTCAATGCTGTCAGAAAAAATCCGGCAGCATTTCCCCTGCACTGGCGCGTATGGGAGGTCCGCCGGCGTTGTCTGGCACCTGTTCGCCAGTCTTCTGCTGTTGCTGCTACGCTCTGGCTCTGATACCTAAAAGGAAACTATGCAGCAGGTTGGGGCAGCAGCGTTGTTGATGCAGCGTGCGGGTTTCCACGCTCGTTGCTTAAGTCAGCTGCCCCCTCAGTCTGCTGCTCTACAGTCTAAGTCTGGAAGCTCTGGGTTTTGTTACTCAGAAACGCGCGCGCCAGAGTTAGCGCCAGAAAGCAGCTGAAAACTGATAATGACTGATTAGGAATGAAGAATGAACAACAATGGGAGACCCCTCCAAGTTCTAGCCCCCCCCCTCCAGCTCTGTAGAGCTTGTTACTCAGTTCATCAGCCAATCAGAAAATAGCTCAGTTCAGGCTGGCAGGTTTTCTCGGTGAGGCCTGCCAGGCAGCCGACAGCCCAAAACCCGGGCGTCGTCCGTTTTGCTTGAAAACTGGACCATACCATAATACCAACGCTGCGAACGCAGCCGTGCAGTCAGAATCTGCTAGAAAAATAGTAGCAAGGAGTTATGGCAGCCTAAACCCAGATGGTGCCCACAATGGTTTATGCTGCCAAACAGGGCCATGCAACATGCAACTGGGACCCTAGGTAGTGTATGACGATGCAGACGCGATGGGACGCGCTGGACGCATGCAAGCGGCAACTGCGGTGTCAATGACCGTCGGCAGCACGACCGCCGAGGAGGCCTGCCGATGGAGCTGAGCGCGTCACCGGAGAGAGGAGGCTCCAGCGAACTGCGAGAAGACCTCAACGTGTGTCGGCTCCACCGGTCAACACTCCATCAGCGTAGAGTCTCGCCGTCAGTCATCTGCACGCCGATGTACACAAGCCGGGAGGACACAACAGAGCACAATGAGAGATGCGAAAAAACCAACACAGATAAAATTTGGTTCGTACTTCTTTGGAAGTACCTTCCCAAACTGCAATCGGCAGGGTGAATGGTCGTCACATTCGGTGGCAAACGAGACCGTTGTGCTTTTGTTACACCGTTCGGGCATACCTCTGATCACCACAATTGTCTACGATTGTTTCTAGCCATACCTGTCGGTTCTCCATTTGAAGGATTCGACAGTATGACCATCCTCGACTTCGTCGAGATGACTTGCAAACGCCAAACGACGTGGTTTCGGCGCTTTGACAAACACACTTGATGCTCTTGCCCATAGAACCACTCCGCGCATAGATGGTATGCTTTTGTCTGGTGGTCTATTGCAAGCTAGCACGATGAGTCAACGGTTGCCTAGTTTTTGCTAGTTGATACAACGGGGTGCGATCAGTACCCATGTTATCGGTGCAATCGGCAGCTCGTAACAAGTGTTGTACCATCAACACTTGCGTGGCTAGTCCAACCGGAGCTCATGGCCATAGTGCGTTCGGCACTCGCATCAGTGGTGCATTCGGCACCCATGACAAAAGTACAACCCGCATCTTTTGTCAATCACGCAATCAGCGTCCACGACAATGGTGCATTCGGCACTCATGTCGATTTAACCGACGCACCCGTCAGCTATGCATTCAACGCGCATTGGGATTGTGCGTTCGACACTCGCGTGAATGCTACAATTGCATCTACCATATTGGTCATGCTCCCAGTGCAACCGGCACTTATCAATTTTGGGGACTCGACCCTCGTGCGGGGATTTTCACCATCGCGTGTGCGTTGAGTACGATCGGCACTCACATTCTTGTTTTTTCAATATCCACTCACAAATAAAAACAACAAGCATCCTTGGTGTATTCGACACCTATGTGGATACTCAATCGGCATTTATTTCGGTCATATCTCCGTCGACCATGAGCAGTGCATTCGGCACTAACATCACGGATGCTTTCGCCATCTGTGATCAAAGTGGAGCTGGCACTTTTCCAGAGGTGTGTTCAACACCGACAAGATTTCTGCGACTAGTACTTTTGCTATTGCTTGTAGTGCAATCGGCACTTCCGTCAATGATAAAATTGACGCCCGTGTATCTGTGCAGACGACACTCGTTTTGTACACTGCACATTTCGCATTGTTGCAACGAGTAGGTGAGTCGTCGAGTGGTCGTAGCACGTTCAATGATTTCATCATTCTTCATCAAGAATTCTTCTTGATGCACGTCACCATTGTGGTTTTGCAACCTGGTGCACGTTGTAGTCGTCGTTTTACGTAAACAAAACTGTTTAGCGCATGTACAACCTGTATTGAGCCATGTCGGGCTATAAACGGTCACCCTTCCGGGTTTCCTCACGAACTACTCCAAGCTTGGAGGTTAATTCAGGAAAATTTAGGCACAATCGGTGCTCAATTTTTTGCACTAAAATATTTCCAAGTGAGTTCCGTCCAGGTCGTGGAAAACCGTCGGTTTTCCTCCTTTTTTGTGCTTCGGAATGGAAAAGAAAAAGAAAATCAGGACTGCTGATTCTTTTGGGAGATCTCAAGTAGAGCTCTTGAATTTTTGCGTCAAAACCCATGGTCAACTTGACCAAACACTCGGGTTCGACCACAAACGTTTCCACCGTTTCGAACGTCTTTGTAAACGGTTAACATATAATTCCTCAACTTGAGGATCTATGAAACTGTCCGAATTATTGCACTTCAAGTGCTTTTTCTTTTTGGTTGATGCTTGGAATCTTTCAAGCGTCACCCGGTGGTGTCTTAGGAAAACTGTCGGTCTTCCCTGTTTCCCATGAACGGGAAAATATTGAAGAAGAATGATTGAGAAACTTCTCAATACATTTTATAGCCTAGAATGAGCTCCATGCCGCTTTTTACAGCGATGAACCCACGGCCAACAAGGTTAGACCCCGGGTCCAACCGAGGAAATCGTCCCCGCCTCTAGTGCTCATGGCACTTAGAGATTTCTAACCTTTTTGAAAAGGTTATTCTTATTTGACCTAAATATGGAGCTCGGTTTGAGCTTCAAATAGTTTTTTACTGCGTGCAAAACAGACGCCAAACGAAGCAATAGTCCTTCGGTTCATGAGGAACCAACCGGGTCCAGAACAGGAGGTTTCTCGGGAAAAAGTGTAAACCATGTCATTCGAACCCACGCCTCCAACATGTCATTTATGCCCACTACCAGCTGTGCCACTCACACACGCTAACATGTGAAGCATTAAGCAACTTATTAGCGTGTCAAGGGCCATTCCCTCCGCCGGAGGGGGGGGAGAGGAAGGACGAAGCTTCCTGTCCTCCTTCCTCCTTGGGCCGTGGCCCATGTGAGGGGAGGAATGGGGAGCTCTTCCCGTCGCCTCCCCCTTGGGCTGCACGGCTCACGTGGGGGGATGAAGAGAGGGACGCCTCTCCTCTCCCCCCCTGGGGCCGTCAGCCCACGTGAGTGCGAAAGGGGGGGTGGAGAGGGGAGGTCGTCTCCTCTCCTCCCTCTTCTCAAGGAGGGAGAGGGGAGATCGCCCCCTCTCCTCCCCCTTGGGCCGTCGGCCCCTGTTAGAGGGAAAGAGAGGGGGGGATCACCCTCTCCCCTCCCCCTTGGCGTCTACGCGCCGTCGACGCCTTGGACGAGGGGGAGATGGGGGGGGTGTCGCCCCTCTCCTCCCCCTCGGCTCCGTCGGCGCCGTGAACGAGGGGAGAGGGGTGTCTCCCCCTTCTCCTCCCCCTCGGCGCAGCCGGCACCGTGAACGAGGGGAGAGGGGTGTCTCCCCCTTCTCCTCCCCCTCGGCGTAGCCGGCGCCGTGAACGAGGGGAGAGGGGCGTCTCCCCCTTCTCCTCCCCCTCGGCGCAGCCGGCGCCGTGAACGAGGGGGGAGGGACGTCTGTCCCTCTCCCCTTGGGCCCTCGGCCCGTCTAAGATGGGGGGGGGGAGAGAGAATGCTCCCTCTTCTCCCCCCTTGGGCCGTCGGCCCACTATAGGGGGGGGGGATGAGGGCGTCTCTTCCTCTCCTCCTCCTTGGCCATTGGCCCGCGTGGGAGGGAGGGGAGGGGAGAGCGCCCCTCTGCTCCCCATTGGACTGTCGGCCAGCAGAGGGGGGGGGGGGGACGTCTCCCCTCCCTCCTCTTGGTCCGTCGTCTCCCTTAGAGAGGGGGAACGGGAGGCCCCCGTTGGACGGGGAGCCTCTCCCTTCGGGCCCGCGGGAGCGGTCTCGCTTGATAGTTTGGACGGGCCCGCGGGGGCCGTTTTGCTGCCGGCAGAACGTTTTTTTTTTCTTTTTTCAAGAGCTGTCAGCTCTTCGGTGCTCTCCTCTCGACGGTGCGGAGTTCACTCTCGATGGTGCGTTCGTCGGGCGGCGTTTTGCCAAAGTTTAGAATCCTCTCGTTGCAACTGCTCGATCGACGGGCAGTGGTAGTTCCGACAAGGATTAGACGACCGGATGGGTGTAAAAATCAGAGATTTGCGGACGTTTGGCTTTGATGCCAATGTAACAGCCTTGGACTGTTTTGCGACTAACTGCAGAACCAAAACGTAGGCCCTCAGAATAGTCGTCTCCGGAGGAGTGAGCGAATGGTCGCCTCAGCCATTTTGGCTGAGACGAACCGTGCCACAAATGGACGTAGTCGTCATAGGGCATTTTTGTAAACATGCAACCTAAAACCCTATCGTTCCACGTGGCACATCCACGTGGGAACAGGACCCTAGCGACCAACTAGAGGGGAGAAGGAGTGACGCGATGCATCTTCCATCGCGGCACTCCTCTTGCCTTAAATCCGGCCTATGGACCGAATACGGGCTAGAGTCGAACTAGACTCTAGCCCGAGATTATTTTTCGGGCCTCAACTCGTCGAGACATCGGTCTCGAGCCCCTGAAACCCAGGAACTATATTTAAACGCCATTTTTAATTCTAAAAATGGCTCGTACGCTACACACGGCCACAAGGCCAGGGGACATGCTGCCGGATTTTTTCCGGCAGCACTGACCCCCACGCTGGACGCAAGGAAGTGAGCGGCCGACCACGTTGGGCCCCTGCTGACGACTGCGCAAGGCAGCGACGTCCTCAGGTGTGACTGAAAGCAGCAGCCAACAGTAGCAGCAGCAGCTTGCAGCGGCAGCGAGCAGTGGCAGCAGCGGCCAGCAATAGCAGCAGATAGCAGCGGCTGGCAGCAGCAGCAGCTCGCAGCAGCAGCAGCCCGCAACAGCAGCAGCCGGCAGCACCAGCAGCTGCAGCGAGCAGCAACCTACAACAGTAGCTGCTCGCAGCAGCAAGCAGTAGCAGCAGCAGGCCGTAGCAAGAGCAGCCGGCTGCAGCAGCTCGCAGCAGCTACAGCTGCAGCAGCCCGCAGTAGCAGCTGCTGCAGCTGCGAGCAGCGAGCAGCGAGCTGCTCGCTGCGAGGAGCTCGCAGCGAGCAAGCAAAACAAAAAAAAACAAAAAAACAAACAAAACAAAAAACGGGAACCCACCCCCCCGATCTGTCCCTCCATTAATGAGCAGCAGCAGCAGCAGCCGCTGTAGCAGCAACAGCAGCAGCAGTAGCAGCTACGGCAGCAGCAGCAGCTGCAGCAGCCATAGCAGCGGCAACACCATCAGCAGCAGCAACAACTGCAGTAGCAGCAGCAACAACTGCAGTAGCAACACAGCAGCAGCAGTAGCAGCAGCTGTTGTAGCAGCAGCAACAGCAGCGGCAGCAGCAGCAACAGCAGCGGCAGCAGCAGCAACAGCAGCGACAGCAGTAGCAGCAGCATCAAGAGTAGCGGCTGCAGCAACCACTGCTGACGTCAGCAGCTGTCCGCTGACGTCACTACTGATGTCATCAACCACATACACCAAAAAAATTGGGGGGAAACCAAGAGGACACCAGGGGACTCTGCTGACGTCTGCCATCCATGGCAGACGTCACTCTTGACATCAATAGCACACACCCAACAAGAAAGGACACAAACAACACCAAAAAAAAACCAAGGCTTTGGACACACCATGGCTGAGTCTCACGAGGCGGAGGGGTCCTCTTCTGCGGGGGGACCCCTACCTCCCCTTTCTTGCGGCGCCTACAGCAACAAGAGCTCTACGAGCGGCAACAGCAGCAGCAGCAGTAGCAGCAGCGATAGCAGCAGCAACAATAGCAGCAGCAGCAGCAGCGGCAGCCACAGCAGCGGCAGTAGCTACAGCACCCGCACCAGTCGCCGCAGCAGCAGCAGCGGCTGCAACAGTAGTAGTTGCAGCAGCAGCAGCAGAAGTAGCCACTACACTAGCAACAGTAGTAGCAACAGCAGCGATAGTAGTAGCAACAGCAGCAACAACCGTTGCAGCAGCAGTAGCAACAACAACAGCAGCAGCAACAGCAGCGGCTGCCACTACAACAGCATCAGCAACAGCATCGGAAGCAGCAACAGTAGCAGCAGCAGCAGCCACTGGAGCCCCAGCAGCCCACTGGTGTCATCGGCGACGACCCTGATCCCATCGTGGCTCTTCAGCACCAGCTCGCCGCCTTGACGTAGCAGCTTGCCGCGCTACAGCCACCAGCCTCCCGGCCTGCCACTAGTGTGCTGCCGTCATTTGTCCCTCCANGACTTTGAGACGCCGCCGCCGCCGCTTCAGGCCGGCGAGCAGTTCTGGAGCTGGGAACTCAGCTTCCGGATCTGGGCCCAAGGTGAGGGTCTCTGGATGTACTACACCCTCCCTTATGACTCCACCCAGGCCGACCAGCTGTATGACGCTGGTCGCGCCGTTCGTGCCTTAGTCCCAGTCGCTCCTCCGGCGTCCCGCCTGGCCCTCGAACCTTTCCTCGGCGACTTCACCACTGACGTCCCTCTAGACCCTGCCGCCGCCTGGCATGTCCTCACCAGGCCCCATCGCCTGTCCAGCGACGCTGAGATCAGTCGCCTGCTCCGGGAGTTCAACTCCCTACACATGGGGGAGACCGAGACGGTCACTGCCTACTCGCAGCGGGGAGAAGACATCCTTCGACGTCTCGGCACATCCGCTTCGCCCCCTCTGTCCGCGCTTCTCACCATCAAGCGCGGCGCCACCAGCACGTACGCGGACGTCTTCGTGCACTACCCCCAGGACGTCCTCTCCACCATGGCGGCCTAGGGCACCCTCATGCCCTAGGTGTACGAACTCTTCGTCCGTGTTGAGGAAGCTCGACAGGAATCCCAGCTCCATCGCATGGAGGCGCTTGCATCCCCTGCCGTCGCCTCCCCTGCCGGTGCCTCCCTCCCCGTCGCTTCACTTGCCGTTGCCTCCGTGGCCGTCGCCTCCCCCGCCGTAGCTACCTCATCGTCGTCAAAAACGAAGAAGAAGCGCAAGAAAAAAGGAGGCAAGGGTCCGTCGCAACAGCAACAACAACAGCAGTTGTCGACTGGATCCAGCGGTGGTGGCACGGTCTGCCACAACTGCGGTCGGCCTGGACACGGGTGGTACACATGCCCTCTGCCGACGGACGAGACCTGCGTCATTGCCACCCTGCGACGCCAGCGGGAGCACCGTCTCGCCTCTGCCGCCGTCGCTACTGCTGACACTCCGACCTCGTCCAGCAGCTCGGCCGCTCCGACAGTTTCGCCTTTCCTACAGACGCCCCCGCAGCAACAGTCCTACTCCCAGCCATCGGCGCTTCCGTTTCCTTCGCCGGCCCAGTCCTCTCACTACCCGGGCTCCGGTGCTGTGACTCCGTACTCGGCCTACACTCCCGGGCCATCCTCCCGTGAGCGTCAGCTGGAGCAGTACATCGCGCTCCAGCTTGGCCTGCCTCGCCCTCCTCCCCAGGGAAGTGCGAGTTGCATCACTTCTTGCCCTCCTGCATAGCCCTGCATGACTGAGTCTAAGCTGCGATCCTGTCCCGTCTCTTCATCTCTCGCGTCGTCTCCTGTGGTCTCCTCCACCCCACTCCTTGACGATATTGCGTGGCTTGACGATTGGCAGTCTTGTTTCGCGCCCCCTTCCACCGCGTCCGTGTCCCTTGCTTGCTATCATGTCACCGTCAGCAATCTGGCGACCCCTGTCCAGGACCCTGCTGAGACCTGGACCATCGACTCCGGGGCCACGCATCACATGACGGCCTCTCGCGAGGCCTTCAGTATGCTTGGCCCTGTCGGCGATGTCTCCGGTGTCCGTACGGGCTCCGGACAGGTGTTACTGGTCCATGGTGTTGGTGTGGTTCGTTTCCGTGGTCCTGCCGGTGACGTCTTTCTGACTGATGTTCTCTTCGTCCCTGGTCTCGAGCTCAGCCTCCTTTCCGTGACTACCCTTGACCGCATGAGCATGGATGTTGTGCACTCGCGTGGTGTTCGCACTGTGTCGTTGCGTCCGTCTGGTCTTGTCATCCTGCATGCCACCGCCTGTGGCAACCTGTGGCATGTCCCTCGCCTCTTCTCTTCCTCTCCCGTCTCTGCCTCGTCGGCCGCCACCGGCCATGTTTTCGTGACCAGTACGCTTTCTCCTCAGCACACCCGCCTCTTGCACCGCAGCCTTTGTCACGTCCATTCTGCCGCCATAGACAGCATGCTCCGCACCCAGCCGGCCGAGGGCCTTGACCCAGAGACCTTCCCTCTCCCGTGCCCCACTGAGTGCATTGATTGCGCTCAGGGGAAGATCCATCGATCCATGTACCCCTTGTCTTCCTCTCGTGTGTCCGCCCCACTCGACCTGGTCCACTCGGACGTCATGGGCCCTCTCCCCACCGCGTTCGTCGGGGAACACGGTCGCTATGTCCTGACCCTCACGGACGACTATTCCCGCTACCGCTGGGTCTTCTGCCTCCGGCAGAAGAGTGATGTCGCTCGGGCCGTTCAAGACTGGCTCGTCCTTGCCGAACGCGAGTGTGGCCGCCCTCTTCGCTGCTTTCGCTCTGATCGCGGCGGCGAGTACATGGGCAAGGCCACGGCCTTTCTTGCCTCCCGCGGCATCCACCATGAGACGTCTGCGCTCTACACACCCGCCCAGAACGGCGTCTCCGAGAGCTGGAACCGCACCATGGCTGACGCCGTCCGCACCATGCGCGTTGAGTCTGGTTTGTCCGATGGCTTCGATTTTGAGGCCATGGCCTACATGACCTGGGTATGGAACCGGATTCCCCACGGTCCTCTTCCCTGCCAGTCCACACCGTACCAGCACTGGTGCGGTCGGCGCACGGACCTCCGCCTCGCTCGCGTATGGGGCTGCGTCGCCATTGTATGGCTGCCCGTCCCACAACAGGGCGGCAAGCTCGCCCCGCGCGGCCGCCCCTGCACCTTCCTCGGTGTGTCTCGTCAGTCTAAGGCCTAGCGGTTCCGGGACCCGTCCCGGCACTGCATCGTCGAGTCCCGCGATGCCCTCTTCTTTGAGGACCTATTTCCACGCGACCTCATCTGTTCCGGCTCGTCCGTGTCCCTCCCGTCGCGTGGGGGAGTGGTGAGTCCGTCCTCCGTCCTGTCCCATCCTGGTGACACAGCACTCCGTCCCTCTGAGCCGGTAGCCCCTGTCGCATCCTCTGAGCCAGCAGCCCCAGTCGCGTCCGCTGGCTCCTCCGGGCCAGCAGCGTTGGTCGCGTCTGCTCGCCCCTCCGGGCCAGCAGCCCCAGTCACGTCCGCTGGCCCCTCCGGGCCAGCAGCCCCAGTCACGTCCGTTGGCCCCTCTGAGCCAGCAGCGCCGACCGCGTCCGCTGGCCCCTCCGAGCCAGCAGTGCCGGTCGCGTCCGCTGGCCCCTTCGGGCCAGCACCCCCAGTCGCGTCCGCTGGCCCCTCTGGGCCAGCAGCGCCGGTCGCGTCCGCTGGCCCCTCCGGGCCAGCAGCCCCAGTCGCGTCCGCTGACCCCTCCGGGCCAGCAGCACCGGTCGCGTCCGCTGGCCCCTCCAGACCAGCAGCCCCAGTCACGTCCACTGGCCCCTCCGGGCCAGCAGCGCCGTTCGCGTCCGCTGACCCCTCCGGACCAGCAGCCCCAGTCACGTGCGCTGGCCCCTCCGAGCCAGCAGCGCCGGTCGCGTCCACTGGCCCCTCCGGGCCAGCAGCCACAGTCGCGTCCGCTCGCTCCTCCGCGCCAGGCGTCCCGTCCGCCTCCGTTGGCCTGTCAGACCCAGTGACATCTCCTGCCCGGTTGCGCTACACACGTGGCCCAGGCGGCAGCCTTCGACCTCGGCCAACAGTGTAGACCGTCGCACCGCGTCCTGTGGCGCCTCGACCCCCTGTGGCTCCACGTGTCTCCTCCACTCCCTCGGTCGTGAGTGGGGACCCTGGCACGAAGGCTCTCGGCCTGACCACCCCGGCCATCATCTCCGACCTTCACCCGGGCTCTGCACTGGGCTATGCCATGCTTCATCACGAGCATCGGCATGCTGTCATGGCTGCACTCGCCCGCATCCCACCTGGAGTTCGTGATGCACACGCCCTCTCCGTCCGGTCCACAGCACGCCCGGAGGACCCAGCCACCCTATGTGAGGCTCGAGCCTCTTCTGAGGCCGCACATTTGGATGCCGCCTGCGCCGAGGAGCTTGCTGCTATCCGGCAGCACCACGTGTACGACCTCGTTGACCTCCCTCCAGGTCGGAAGGCCATTGGCGCAAAGTGGGTCCTTCGCCGCAAGTGGAAGCCTGACGGGTCCTTGGACAAGTACAAGGCCCGCCTCACAGCAAAGGGGTTTGCTCAGGTCCCTGGAGTCGATTACGACCAGATCTTCGCCCTTGTCGGTCGGTTCTCCACTAGCCGAGCGCTCTTGAGCCTGGTTGCCCAGCATGGGTGGGAGCTGCATCAGATGGACGTGAGCAACGCGTTCCTCCATGGCTCACTGGAGGGTGTGGAGCTCTACATGGTGCAGCCCCCAGGCTTCGACGACGGTAATGGGAGAGTCTGGCGGCTGCAAAAGGCCCTCTATGGTCTGAAGCAGTCGCCTCGGTGCTGGAACCAGGAGATCAGCAGCACACTTCTCCGTGGCGGCCTCCAGCGCAGCACCGCTGACCCCGCACTCTTTCTCAGCCCACGAGGTCAGACCTTCACCGCAGTTCTGGTATACGTTGACGATCTCCTCATTGCGTCGCCAGACACGGCCGCCATCCAGCGTGTCAAGGACTTGGTGTACGGCGCCTACCAGATGAAGGATCTCGGGTCTGCCCAAGTCTTCCTGGGCATGGAGCTTGAGCGTGATCCCTCTCAGGGCATCCTACACGTCCACCAGGCTGCCTATCTGCAGACCCTATCAGCTCGCTTCGCCGAGGACCTGCCCCTTGTGTCCAGCGCATCCTCACCCATGTCGCCCAACGGCCATGTGAAGCTGAAGAGTCCTGACCCAGCTGTTGTGGGGGAGCCAGTTGATGTGACCACATATCTGCGGATCATCGGGTCACTGATGTTCCTGGCGACGACGACGCGTCCAGACATCGCGTTCGCCGTCAACCTCCTGGCCCAGTTCTCTCAGGATCTGCGTCACCTCCACCACGAGGCCGCGATCCGAGTGCTGCGCTATGTCGTCTCGACCCCTCGGCGAGGTCTCATGTTCCGCTGCCAGCCGTCCGTCGTCGCAGTGGGCTACACCGACAGCGACTGGGCGGGCAGTCCAGACGGTAAGAGTCGCACAGGCTGGATCTTCCTGATCGGTGGCACAGCTGTCTCCTGGCGTAGTGGCAAGCAGGGGTGCACTGCACGCAGCACTGCTGAGGCTCAGTACGTGGCCCTTGGCTCAGGCGCGTGTGAGAGTGTGTGGTTGCGTCGTCTGTTGTCCGAGTTGCGTCAGTCTGTCGCATCACCTTGCATTGTGACAATGAGAGTGCCATGGCCATTGCAGACAATGACGGTGTGCATCACACTTGCACAAAGCACATCAATGTTGAGTATCACTATGTGTGTTCGTTGTTGCACGACGACAGCATCAGCATCGTGTGGGTTGAGACAGCACGGCAGTTGGCTGACTTCCTGACCAAGGCACTGAAGCGGGACTCGTTTAAGAAGGCTGTGAGTTCAGTCGGCGTGTGCGCGTGACTTCTTTTCTTTGTCTCTAACTGCACTTCTGCATGTCCTGGGGGAGTCTGTGTGTTGACCGTGTCTCTGTCCGCCCATGTGCACTAGGCCTGTGAGTCATGGGGGAGTGTTGGTTTTTGCGCTCATTGTGCTCTGTTGTGTCCTCCCGGCTTGTGTACATCGGCGTGCATATGACTGACGGCGAGACTCGACGCTGATGGAGTGTCGTCCGGTGGAGCCGACGCACGCTGAGGTCGTCTCGCAGTTCGCTGGAGCCCCCTCTCTCCGGCGACGTGTTCAGCTCCATAGGCAGGCCTCCTCGGCGGTCGCGCTGCTGACAGTCACTGCCACCGCAGTCGCTGTCTGCATGCGTCCAGCGCGTACTGTCGTGTCTGCGTCGTCATGCGCTGCCTAGGGTCCCTATTGCATGTTGCATGGCCCTGTTTGGCAACATAAACCATCGTGGGCACTACCTGGGTTTAGGCTGCCATAACTCCTTGCTACTATTTTTCTAGCAGATTCTGATCGCACGGCTGTGTTCGCAACGTCGGTATTATGGTATGGTCTAGTTTTCAGGCAAAACGGACGATACCCGGGTTTTGGGCTGTCAGCCGTCTGGCAGGCCTCACCGAGAAAACCTGCCAGCCTGAAATTAGCTATTTTCTGATTGGCTGATGAACTGAGTAACAACCTCTACAGAGCTGGGGGGGGGGGGGGGCTAGAACTTGGAGGGGCCCCATTGCTGTTCATTCTTGATTACTAATCAGTTACTATCAGTTTCCAGCTGCTTTCTGGCGCTAACACTGGCGCGCGCACTTCTGAGTAACAAACCCAGAGCTTCCAGACTTAGACTCTAGAGCAGCAGACTGAGGGGGCAGCTGACTTAAGCAACGAGCGTGGAAGCCCGCACGCTGCATCAACAACGCAGCTGCCCCAACCTGCTGCCTAGTTTCCTTCTTCTCCTCCCCCTAAATCAAAATGTAGGCTCCATTGTTGAAAGCCAATTCAAAATTGACTCATGCCGAGGAGAAGTTGCGGTTTCACTCTGTCCTCGCACTTAGCTTGCAATAAAACAATGTTGCCCGAACATAACCCACAACCTTCAAAATTTTACCAATGTTTTATCCACATATTGCTACAATACCAGCTAGGGGCCAGCGTCCACAATCCTTCCATTATTGTCACTTCCATTTACATACAAAATCTTTGTTGTTGTGGTTCGACCAATTACATTAACTATTCAGCTGTCTTCCATCAACTTGGCCCTAAGACTCCTCATGGTTGGGGCCTAGCTGTGGATTTCCTTGAAGAACATGGGACAACACTTTAACGAGTGGGGTTGGGGCGGAATTGGGGAAAGGCGAGGGGAGGGAAGACGGGCAATTGAGTGAGGGAGGGATGGACGGAGGGATGGAGGGAGAGGAGGTAGCAGAGGAAGGAGGGAGGAAAGGATGGAGGTGAGTGAGGGGGGAATAAGAGACGGACAGAAGGAGGGACAAATGGGAGGGCAGGAAAGGGGGGGAGGAGGTAAAGGGGAGGAGGGATGAAGGGAGGGAGAGCAGGAGGGACGAGGACGAACTGACGGACGGACAAAGGGATAGAGAGTGAGAGGGGGTGGAGGGAGGGA
>SZWC01005256.1:119295-131850 GCA_023375785.1 Penium margaritaceum
GCTGGCTGCGTCTGCGGCATGTAGGCATTCAGTTGCAGAACAAAGCTGGCGGTGGACCTCAATCGTGTGCACGTCGGCACGAGCCACAGCCTCCTACAGCCTTGCGGTCTCACCCCATAGGAAGGAGTGGAGCTGCGCGTGCTCGTCACGCAATTTGACGTCCTCTACATCAGTCGTCGACTCAAGTGCCGACGGGCCATAAGCTACTGGCACGGCGTGAGCTCAAGATAGTGATTTGCCACATAAGTAGTCTAGGGTTGTAAGAGTGGCTACTACGAAGGCACCTGCTACTCGTGACACACCTTTCGCTCAGCCGTCAGCTGCTGGCTGGACATTGGCATGTGTAGGTACATCTGCATTCGCGGCGACGTCGCGGTCATCGAAGGTGCGGTCAATGACGTGGTGCTCCTTGGGACCCCTTGTGCGTAGCCCATCATCCATCTCCTCCTTGAGATCCGCCTGTCCCTTACATGCATGCTATAGAGACCAGGTAGCTACCTCATGATGCCTTTGTACATCCTCCACACACTCCTCGACAGCCTGTCGTGCCAGAACATCCGCGGTGTAGCAACGGCTGCTGGCCTCCCAAAGCTCAGCCACGAGACTCTGCACGTGCACCTCCGCTCTAGCCACGGCTGCCTCCTGGGCGTCCATCGCGGAGTACAAGCACTCATACATGGGAACTACAGTTGTGTCGTCTGTTGGAATCCCCATGGTGTCAGCGACGTTGGTCAAGGCACCCATGAGCCGGAGATCCGCAGCTCGGTCTACGCCCTCTCTTGTGGCTGCTGTGGGCTCATGATGCACCGCCGATGTATCGCACACACAGACATTAAGGGTCATCTTGCGCTCATGCTACTATTGTTGCAAATACGACACCACACTAGGATTCTACGTCTGTCACCAACTCCGTGTCTGGCCAATCCCCCGTGTATGACTCGTCGTCCTCAGAAGGGACGTCTGTCCCTCCTGGCGATCAGCCACTTGCTCCCGCCATACAACACTATCCGGCGCATCAATCATGTATTGTCCTATGGTCGTCGGCAAGCACACCACCTCGCCATCGGCCGATGGACTCGCGGAAATGAGGAGAGGGTGGCTCACCAACCCCGTGTCCGGGGACGATGGAGATGGCTTTGCAGCAACTCCTGCCACCGCCATAGCAACTCCTATCGTCCCGGCCATCGTCAAGGTATCAATGGCCTTTCTTGCCTCTCCCACTCCCCACTCCACATCCTCTCTAATATCCAGCTCGATTTCTGAAGCTGACTTAGCGTCAAACCACTCCTCCTCAGACATACAGTCCTCTCCCACAGCGGAAGCGTGTATCCCCTCCAGATGCGTGAGTTGAGTGCGTCGTGTACCTCTATCAACTACATCAGTCCTTGGCTCCATGGTATTCATGAGCAAACAATCCATTCCCCCCAAGACTGACACACCTATAGAAGTTGAGTGGGGATGACGGACCCATCTCGCGACTGGGGTAAAGGGAATCGGCTCCTCAACGACGTCCATGGCTGTTGGTGCTGTTGTTGTCGACACTGTTGCTGATTGAGCACATCTAACCAGTCATGCCATCCGTTGTCTTGCGAGGCGAGTCCGTACATGAGGGTTAAAGGAAGAAATGATGGCAAAGAGAGCAACGGGGTCGGGGGTTGGGATGACTCCGACTGACTCTAGGATAGAGCAAAGGGCGTCGGATGTGGAACTGAGGTCGGGTGGCGAGGCGCCGTCCGGTTTCAACACTGTTGGAGGTGACGATGGCGAGGAGGGAGACAGGGGTGATTACAACGGCATGGTGGCAATGGCCCCCTCAGAGACTACATGGTCTGTGAACTGTTGCACCATGCGCTTTAGACCCTGGAGCTCAACGTACAACACCTCCATAGCGCCACTGAGGGGTGTCACCGTATTTTCTCACAACGTCTCTGAGTCAAATGGTGAAGAGGAAGCGCGGGACCGTATCCAAGACGGTTGCCACCTAACAGGGAGCTAGCAACACTGGAGCCAGCCATGGTGCCAGTCGCCACAATAGTAACAGGCAAAGCCGGTAAATGCCTGAGGCGTGTGCCATGGGTGCAACTGCCAGTGTGGACTTGGTGCCTGCCACGCATGCAATATCGGCGCCAACCACGGCCCCGGCTGCGCTTGTTGCCATGCCGGTGTGCTCATCTCTAGAGCCTAGCGTAGAGGAGTGCACAGTGCACTTGCTTCCGCTCGCACAAGGCCACAAAGGGAGGTGGGCGATCGAAGCAGTCTCTCAAATGTGCTCCAAACCCATCACAAGAGCTAGCAGAACATGCAACCTCATGTCGCCTTTGGTGCTAGTGTTACTGTTGTTGCTACCTACAGCCGCCGTCAACGCCGACAGCGGTGGTCCCCGCCACACTTCCAACAGTTAGTAACGCTGCTAGTGGTGTCGTTACGGTTGCGCCTACTGCTACTTCACCGATCCCTTTAACCAACCAACCGTTGTGACCTCCGGCCACTTCTTTGTTTCTATTTTTTTTTCTTTGTTCACCGAATGCTCAATGCTAGTGGGATACCCCCACTTCGGAGTCTTTCTCGATTGGCCCACTGGAGGACCTCCTTGTCCTCTTCCCTTCTTTTTTCTTTTTCATTTCAGGCATCACCTCCTTGGGTGCCTCTTTTGGGGTTGTTCAGGGGTGTCCCATTCAAGGTCCTCCCCTTCTGCTCTCCCCCTCCCACCCCTTGTTTTTTTTGTGTAGGCTTGAGCCTTTCCTCGAGCAAACCCGTTAAGCGAGCTCACTCAGCGAGCCTGTCGAGTGAGCTTGCTTGGCGAGCTCGTCGAGCGAGCTTGCTCGACAAGCCTGCTTGCAGCGCAAATCTGCAATGCAGCTTCACGTCACAAGCAAGCAACAGCAGTGGCTACTGACGTTGCGACTGCCAATAGTACGTGAGCTTTTGCTGCAGCTGCGGCCGCGTAGTGCACCTGCCCGTTGTCGCCGCTACTACTGTTGTTGTTGTCATGCGATGCTGCTGCAGTTGCTCACTGATGCTTTCACTACTACTGATGCTAAAAATGCTACTACTGCTGCTACTACTCCTGCTACTACTACCCGTAACCGCTGCTCTTGGAGCTGCTAGCCACCACCACCGCTATTACTTCTTGTCGCCTATTGTTGCTGCTTGTAGTTGCTTGTTGCACCTGCCGCTCGCTGCTACTACTGCTCTTTGCTGTTGCCGCCTGATGTAGCTACCACCTAGTGCTACTGCTGCTGCTANCAAGCCTACTTGCAGCGCAAAGCTACAATGCAGCTTCACGTCACAAGCAAGCAACAGCAGTGGCTACTGACATTGCGGCTGCCAGTAGTACGTGAGCTTTTGTTGCAGCTGCGGCCGCGTAGTGCACCTGCCCGTTGTCGCCGCTACTACTGTTGTTGTTGTCATGCGATGCTGCTGCAGTTGCTCACCGATGCTTTCACTACTACTGATGCTAAAAATGCTACTACTGCTGCTACTACTCCTGCTACTACTACCCGTAACCGCTGCTCTTGGAGCTGCTAGCCACCACCACCGCTATTACTTCTTGTCGCCTATTGTTGCTGCTTGTAGTTGCTTGTTGCACCTGCCGCTCGCTGCTACTACTGCTCTTTGCTGTTGCCGCCTGATGTAGCTACCACCTAGTGCTACTGCTGCTGCTAATAATTGTTGCTAGCTTTTGCTAGCGGCTGCTAACTATTGCTAGCGACTCCTGCTGTTGCTAACGGCTGCTAGATATTACTAACGGCTGTTGCTACTGCTGATAAGTGTGACTACGGTGACTGTTGCTATTGGTTGCTAGCTGCTCATAGCTTGGCGCCTGCCCCTCACTTCTCATCGCTTGCCGCTACTGCTCCTGCCCGCTACCGCCTGATAGAGCTACCGCTTGCTGCTACTGCTGCGAGTGCCAATGTCGGTAGCTGCTTGCGGTTGCCGCCTGCTATAGTTGCCGCCCGCTCTTGGTGCTATCACCGGCGGTTGCTTCTTCACTCTCACGTGCTGAAGGCGGATGACGTTGGCCGCACTCATGTAATGTCAACATGTCCCAGAGAATCGGCTACAACGGTGACGCTCACTGCTGCTGCTCTGTTGTGTCTCTATCGCACAACTTGGCGAGAACTATCTCACTGCTCCGATACCATGAGAATCTTCCTAGAACCTTCCTAACCGCTTGCCACTTGAGTAAGCATCAGCGCTCAGTCACTGTGGAACGACAATCACAATTCATGCATGAAACTGCAAGGGTCTGGGTAGGGACACACACACAATGTCATGAAACAAATAATTGAATGTTATTGTAGAGAGAGATAACAAATGACAAGTTCACAGCATGAATACGTGCCGCGGCGCACGGTGGGTGTCGCACGCGACAGTTCAAGGTCTGTCCTAAAACCGGCCCAAAAACACTCTTTTGGCCGTAACTCTGTGCAGACAAGTCAGGACGCTACAGCGTCAAAATCTTAACGTGTAAGATCTCAAACCAGACGCTATGACTGGTCACATGCATGCATCTGGCATTGAACGATGGACACACAATGCGAAACATGCAAATCTTCTTACGGCCAGTCCACCGATGAAACCGTACAAGCTATAGAAGAACTGCAGAAGGTTCCCACATCGTCCACACCCATGACACCCGCCGGCCTGTCCCTATCGAAGTCTCGGGAGTTGTCAAAGTTGGGGGAGATGGTCGATGTGACCGACTATCGTCGAGTCATTGGCTCCCTAATGTACCTTGCAATGACCACGCGATCAGATGTGGCAGTTTCTATGAACTTCTTGTCCCAATTCCCTCAGTGCCCCCGTGAGCGTCATCTTGATGCAGCGTTCCGAGTGGTGCGCTTTGCCCTATCCACCACTCATGTTGAACTGTATTTCCGTGCACAAACCTTCGTTGTGGTGGACGGCTTCATAGACAGTGACTGGGCACATGACTCTAACGCCCCCAATTGAACGAGATACATCTTCCTAGTTGGTGGCACTGCAGTCTCCTGGAAGAGTGGAAAACAAGGGTGTATTGCTTGGAGGCTGAGTATGTTGCTTTTGGTACAGGCACCTATGAGGCTGTCTCGCTATGTCATCTGCTGCAACAGTTGTGTGTTCCCATCCGTTGCATCACTTTTTCCTGTGACAACCAAAGCATCAAGGCTATTGTCGAAAACAGTGGCATGCATCACTCACGCACCAAACACATCAATGTGGAGCACCATTTTTTTCGTGAGTGCATTGCTTATGGCATCATCCAGGTTGCTTGGATGGACACACGTTCTGAGAGAGCTGATTTTCGCACCAAATGCCCTCAGCCAAAATGTCTTCAAAAGTGCTGTTCACTCTGTTGTTCTCATCTGTCCGCGTGATCCGGGTTGACTGGCCATGGTGTGCATGTGGTTATCTTGTCTTATGGTTCTCTCACGTGTGTGGATTGCTCATTTGTGGGTCATGGGGGAGTGTTGAAGTTCGTTGGCTACTCACAATTCTTTGACCTCTTGTCTCCCACATTGTGCACACACATGTACAGATTAAATGACCATGGCCTCACCTGGGGAAGCGTCAGGCGTGCTCGCACTGATTGGAGCCTCTGATGTCATCAAGCTCCTGCTGGACCCAGGCGTGGACTCTGGCACATATGTGGCCATTGCATGACTCTCTATGGTTATGTGTTGCGGTAGATGCTAGGGCTCGTTCATTCTCACTGTCGTGCCCTACATCACGTCTGCTCTGGCCTTGAGTATTCTGGGGGAGCTATACATTTAACGGGTGCTCATCCTTAGGGGGGCACCGTGCCGGCTTTGGCCATGCAGTGGTGAGCAGCCACCCTTCGATTATTCCGAGTGGCCGGGCTTCATCCCTAGGTGGCGGCACTCACCCACCCGAGCGTGATGCTCGGTGTGGGTGCCTGATCACCGCTACTTAGCTTGCTCGCTCCCCTCACTCGTTTTTGTCTTGGTTGAGTGCAAAGTTATAAGGCAAGGTTACCGCATCCATGGCGTGTCTTGGGCCCCATTGCTCTCACCCGTCTCGTCTCACACAGCTTCACGAGGAAGCTACCTAACAACTACTAGTGTCAGAGCAGCATGAGGAAACCCATGCACCTCGCACATCCTAGAACTATGACTGAGATGCCAAGGGCTCCTCGACAACCCCGCGGTGCTCTACCGCCGCACACTCTCATTGGGCCCGTCGTCTCTTCGTCGCTGCTCATTCACTTGCCTACGTGTGGCACCTGTCCTGCTACTTGTTAACAGGGTAGTGCTCCGCTCTTGCACAAGTCTTCGCCAATTTCCGCTGCAACAATCTTATCGAGTTGCTCACCTCTTTTGAGCCGCCACCGGCATTTCATTGTTAGCCTATGCACAAGCCTACAGTTCTTGTGCCTCAGCACAGAGCATGGAACTCTTGCCGCGTGGCACTTTTTCCACAGCAGCCATCCTTGGCCATCGTTGCTCCTACAACAGCACCACCGGTGCTGCCGTCTTCATACCTTCGCGTGAGCGAGTCCAACAATCTGTCCGGCCTACACCCACAGCCCCTTTGGGGCAGAGGCACGTGTCTTGCATCCAAGCACTCCAATTTAGGCCTCACTCTTTGGCACTTCCTGTTGTACCCTCTGGTCTTGCCTGCTAGCATCTTGTAGCAGCTAACCACTTAAATCATCTCACTCATTGCACCAAGTTCATTCCAAGGTCCATCACGCTACTCTCTCACAACAAGGGACCCGGTGCTGAGAATTGCAGTCTCAGTGATCCACGCCTCTCTTGACTGCGACAGTAGCCCTAACCCCCTCGCCATGGAGTCTCCTCCTCTTGACGGTTCTCCTGACGAGAAGCTGAACTCTCCACGCACAGTCACTCGGTGCAAAAATCCTAGGTGGGAGGATCCGAGAGTCTTTGACAAACCTCCACCCACCGATGATGACACGTAGCTGTGGTTTCTCATGCTCGATAGCGCGTACTGGCGTGAGGACCTTGCTGTAGCTAACGAACGCGAACGTGAGGAGCATACATAAACCGGCAATTCTACACGCCAGACGACCTATCTCCTTCACCGCTCCCGTCTCCAAGAATGCATTCTCCTTGTACCTTAGCCGTCGAACCCCTCCTCGGCATCTGCACCTTCACCTTACCCTTCTCCTACAGTCGCAGCAACACCAAGGCCATCAACAGCACGTGAAGTGCCTCGCGTTGTTCCTATACTACCCGTTCACACTGACTCCATTGGCTTAGCTGGAGCCATTCTTGACGCAGCTGCAAGAGCCGCTGCCACCTTCATTGCCACAGCTAGAGCCTACCGTGCCTCGAAACAAACGGCCGTCGGTTGTGTAGCTGAGGCCTACTCACACGTTGCAGCTTCTCTCACCCTGCTTGCAACTGCCACCGCAAATATTGCTACACAGGTCACAACAGTAGCCGCCTCCATTGCCACAGCAGCTTCCACTATAGCAGATGCCACATCCAGTGTTGTTGGATCCATTTGGGTATCCACTGCCACAACAGTGGCGACACCTACTCGCGCTCCACGAGATACCACGCCGCAAATCACCACTGGTGTTCTTGTGGCATCAGCTTCAGTTGTAGTTGCCAGAGCCACAGTTACAGGGATCCTCTGTCTCACAATGGCGGTCGCAGGCTGGGTGGCAGTCCTATTCTCTTGAGCCGCATCAGTGGTTCCTCCACTCTTCACCCTTCTTCCGTACCACCAGCTCGGTGAGCACTGCACAGCATCACACTGCATTACATTCCACTGTATTACACTGCATAGCATTGCACTACACCCTCTCTCATCCCTCTAGACCCCGCTTTTTTGCATTATTGATTTCCTCCTCTCATCATGCCTAGGCCAGAGGAGACTATAGAGGCCCTTTAGGCCGCTCTTAGTGAAGCGCAAGCAAAGCGCCGAAAGGCAGAAGATGAGCTCTATCAGGGACGGGAAGCACAGCAGGAGCTAGTGGCCACAGTGGCCACATTAGTCATTTAGTGACTGCGTACTATCCCAGGTCTTGCTGTTGTCCTTCCCTCTGCAGATTCAAGCTAAGCAGATTCATCAGCTCCACCTTGTGGTAATGTCGTCAACTCCTCATCCTCCACTCTCTCAGCGCGAGCATTCACTTACGCTCTTCTCCCCGCTAGGCAGAAGGACTTTGAGACACCGCCACCACAGTTTACATCTAAACTCACCTTCACATCCTGGGAGACCTGCTTTGGTGCATGGGCCCAGGGTGAGGTACTTTCGGAGTATTACTCCCCTACCAAGCCGCCGTTTGTACCTCAACCTGCTGAGGCTGCTCGTGTAGTACGAGCCCTTATCAATGCAAGCCCTGAAATTCTCCTTGATGAAATTGGTACATACAACGCAGACCCCTCCCGTGGCACCCTTGTTGATCCCGTCGGCACTCATGCATTCATACGTCGTCGCAAAACAGTGACTGGGCATGCCGCACAGAGTGCCCTCACTATCCAATTCAACTCTCTGCAGATGCGAGCGGACGAGACGGCACATGAGTATTAATCGCACTCTGCGTTTGCTGAGGGATCTTGGTCGGGCAGCCCCTCGTCCACTCTCTGCCTCCCTCTCTATTGTTGTTGGACTCATCCCTGAGTTGTCTGACCTCTATCTCCATGTCTCTCAGACAAAACTCGAGCGCCTTGCCTTTGCGTCCGTTCCTGCTGACTCTCCATCTGGGATCGGCCCCCCTTTTGACTTCACTTCTTCGTGTCCCACCGACTGGTGGAACGCCTTATAGAACAAACGCATGCATTGCGCTGCTCTCGCTACTGTCACTACCTCTTCCTCATCCTCCTCTACCGCAGTGACTTCCACTCCCTCCTCCTCTCAAGCTGCCACTCATCCCACTCAAACTGCTTCTCGTGGGGGGGCGTTGGCTCCGGCCGTGGTGGTGGTCGTGGGGGTAAGGGGCATGGGGGTGGCCGCGGTGGCAAGACCTTCGCCCTCGCCCCTGTCGAGGTGACCTGCTGGAACTGTGGCTCCACCGGCCACTCTGCGCCCAAGTACCCCGCCCCACGTGACGACGTGCGCCTTGCATCCTCTATGCACGCTCACTGGGCTCGCACAGGTGTCACCGCCTCCTTTGCCGCTGTTGCCATGACTGTTGCGTACTCCTCGTCCTCCTCCTCTGCATCAGCGCTCTCCACCACTCTTGCCCCTCTCTAACTGACACCTCCTGCGTCCAGCCCTTGGGGTTGGATCCCTCCACCTTCTGGCCCTCCATACTATGGTCCTCCACCCTCTCACTACTCAGTGCCTCACTATGCTCGTGAGGATGGACACTTCTCCGACCATTCCTCCGACCGCTCTTCGGACCGCTTCTCTGATCGCCGTGATGAGGAGCGTACTCTTGAACGTAGGCTAGCGGAACTTCTTCACCTTCGCTCTCATGGAGGTGAGAGTGTGAGTGGCCAGTCCCATGTTTTTGTCTATGAGTCTGATGCTACTCTTCGTGGTGATGCTTCTGGTGGTGTTCAAGGGGACTTGCCTGATGATCGTGCCTGGATTGAGCATTGGCAGTCCCATACATTCCCCACTCGTCTTGGTGGTCCGTCTTCCCTCTCCCCACGCGTTACATTTGATGTTTGTCTTGTCCTCCCATCCACTCGTGCATCCCCTGGTCCTTGGATCATTGATTCCTGGGCCACACATCACATGACCTCTTGTTGATCATCGTTTGTGTCTCTCGGTCCCGTTCAGTCCATCCATCCTGTGCGCACCAGCTCCGGCCAACTCCTCCCTGTCCAAGGTTTTGGTGTCGTCCATTTTGTTGGTCCTAGTGGCACTGTCTGCCTGCTCAACGTGCTTTACGTACCTGATCTTGAAGTCAGTCTTCTATCCGTGACCACTCTTGACGACCAGGGCATGGACTTCTCCTCCAGTAGCGTCTTGGCCTCCATCTCCGTCCACTCTTCTGGCCGTGTCGTTCTTTGTGGTGCGCACTGTGATCGCCTGTTCCGCGTCCCTCTCACGCTGCCATCGTCTTTGCCTGCATCTGCTCTTGTTCATGTCGCCCCCTCGCTGTCGCCTGATCACACTGATCTCTTGCATCATTACCTCTGTCACATTCACAGTGCCGCCATCCAGGGCCTGCTCCACCTTCAGCCAGTCCATGGCTTGGACCCTGCCACGTTTGCCCTGCCATGCACGTCCTCGTGCCTTGACTGCGCCAGCGACAAGATGCACTGCTCCCCGTTCTCCACGGTTGAGGCCACTACCTCTCATTCTCTCGACCTCGTCCATGCTGATGTCATGGGTTTGTTGCCCCAAGACTTCCTTGGTGGCCTCAGCCGCTACGTCCTGTGCTTGACTGATGACTACTCCCGCTACCGCTTGGTCTTTGCACTTCGCCACAAAAATGAAGTCACTGAAGTCCTTGAGTCATGGCTTGCGCAAGTCGAGCGTGCCTGTCTCCAGCCCTTGCACGTTTTTTGCAACGACCGCGGCGGTGAGTTCTTTGGTCCTACCTCTCGCTTCCTTGAGTCCCGTGGTGTTAGGCTTGAGTCCTCTACCCCTTACACCCCCCAACAAAACAGTGTGTCATAATGTTGGAACCGCACACTTGCTAATGGTATCCACTCCCTCCTCTACGCCTCCCAGCAGTCCCCTCTGTTTGCCTTTGAAGCCATGTCCTAGAGGACTTGGGTCTGGAATTGCGTCCCTCATGGCCTGCTTCCCCACTCTGTCACGCCCTTTGAACGGTGGACAGGCCAGCGTGCTGACCCCCGCCTTGCTTGTGTCTGGGGGTTTCTTGCATCGATGTGGGTCCCTGCGGAGCAACGTGATCATGAATTTTCTCCACGTGGTCGCCTGCGCATCATCCTGGGCGTCTCCCCGTTCTTCAAAGCATGGCGCTTCTAAGGTCCCTCCCGGTGTCGTGTCGTTGAGTCCCATGACGCGCTCTTCTTTGAACATCTATTTGAGCGTGACACCCCCCACTTTGGCGAGTCCCTCTCTCCGCCCTCTCGGGATGGGGTTGGTCCTTTGCCCTATGGGCCTGTCGTTCTCCCCTCTGGGCGTCCCTTGCCTCCCTCTCTCACGGAGGAGAGCAACTCCCCCCGGGCTCCTCTCCCTCCTTGGGTTCTACTCCCTCTACCTCCACTTCTCCTTTGGACTCGGTTCCGCCCATGCGGTCACTTGATTCTCACACTACCTCACTTGAGCCCTCTGTTCCCTTGCCCTCTACCTCGTCCTCTACTCCTATGCCTGACGCCACGTCCGCATCGTCTCCTGTCCTCTCAGAGCCCTCTCACCGAGGTAACTCTCTTTCTCCTTCTATGCAGCCACGTCCCGCTGCCTCCTCTTCTATCCCACCAGTCTCACCCTACATTCGTGGTGGACGTCTCCGGGCCCTTCCGTCTCAATCTCACCCTGTTGTTTCTGGCGACCCTGGTCTCCGTGCTCTTGGCCTTACTACCACTGCACTGTCTGTAGCGGCCTCTATCATACACCCCAGCACTACACTTGTCTACTCTCTCATCGAGCAAGAGTTTTACTCAGCTCTATCCTTGTCTGTAGATGGGTATGTTGCCTCATCTTTGCTGTCGTTGTTCTTTCTCCCCTTCCTCCCAAACCGTTGAGTGTGCGGGGAGCCCGCATGGCTTTTGACTCCTCTTTGTAGGAGCAGGCCATGAAAGCCGAGCTCGATGCACTGTCTGAGCATGCTGTGTACGAGCTCGTTAACCTCCCACCGCTGTGCTACAATTGCTTGCAGCCGCCGCTGCAAGCTGCTGCTGTGAGCTGCTACTCCTTTTTTTTTGTGTACGGGCTGGTAGCCAGACATAGCTGCTGCTCCTGCCACCCGGTGCTGCAGCTGCTGACCGGCGTGGCTGCTGGATATCATTACTGCAGCTCCACTTGTTACGGTGGTGGCGATTGCATGGTGACGTCATTGCTGCTAAAGTCAGCTGCGACGAGTCCCGGAATGTGGCGGCGGCGATGAATCTCACTGCTGCTGCCAATGCTGCGTCTCTACGGTGCAGCTTGGAAAGAGAGGTCTCGCTCCTCTGATACCATGAAAAATTGCTAGGAAGCTTCCTAACCTTCCTCTTGCTGACGTGGCGACACTTTCCACTCAGCTACGCACTAGCAAGCAAGCAGGTGCAAGAGACAGCAATGATCAGGCTAGGGAGATGCGCAAAGTCTCATAAGCTCCAATAGCTTAGTAATGCAGAGAGAAATGGCAAATGACAAGCACACAGCATAAATACTTGCCGTGGCACACGGCGGGTGATGCACGCGACAGTGTCAGTTTGTCGTACAATCGACTCAAAACAACTGTTTTGGCCAAAACTCTACGCACAGGCATCCAAACTTAACACCGTCTCAACCTAGAGATGCAAAATCTTGAGCCGGACGCTACGACTGGTCACACGCACAAGTCCGGCATTGATCGGTGGAAAAATAATGCAAAACATGCAAGTCGGGCTTGAGAGCCAATTCACCGAGAAAACTCTAGCGTGTGCAGAAAAACTGCAGAGCACCTCAGCAAGCACCCGGGATTTCGTGGCAGTCGTCTAGCAGTTGCTCGTGGATGGATCCACCAACCGT
>SZWC01005257.1:8753-27848 GCA_023375785.1 Penium margaritaceum
GGGGGGGGGGGGCGGCCGTGTTGTGATACCTCAACTCTACCTTCAAGCCTAAGCCGTGGGGCAGTATGGGGGTTGTCATAATGCGGTCACAAATCTGTCCTCCAGGTCATCCATTGAACATCCCTCTAGGGGGGTGGGAGGGAGTATTCCAGCGAAGGCACCTACGCGTAACAAACCAACAAAAACCGACCTGGTGTCAAAGGGAGAAACCTTTTCCTATTTATTGACTAGCAAGTGCAAATAATTTCAACAAGTAGTGGAACGGTGTGGCTACCATGCACAATGACCAACCAAATTAGGCATGTGCCACTTACCATGACCAAATCATTTTACTATGTGTGGTCAATGTTGACAACCCATCATATGGGTCACGAATTGTCGGAGGGGGAAACAATGGGTTGGAAATAGTAGATACCAACGACCAAGTACAACGACCTTCAATCAGTAGTAGCATGATGTGGCTACCATGCACAATGACCGACCAAACTAGGCATATGTACTGCCTTTGACAAAAGAAATCCGCTGTGTGTGGTCAACGTTGACAACTCATAATACGAGCCACAAATGGTCAGAGGGGGAAAAAATGGTTTGGGAACACCAAGTATCAAATAGCAAGCACAAGGGGCTTCAATGAGATGTGCCACGGTGTGGAGACCATTCACGATGACCAACCAAAGTAGGCATATGTCACTGACCATGAACAATGATGTCACCAAGTGTGGTAAACTTTGACAACTCACAACACGAGTCACAAATGGTCAGGGTGGAAGAGAATGGTTTGTGAATACTTGTTATCGACTAGTATGAACAAATACCTTCAATACGTAGTGGCACAATGTGCCTTCAATGCACAGTGACTAACCAAAGTATGCATATGTCACTAACCATGACCAAAAAATTTCACTTCATGTGGTCAATGTTGGAAACGCATAACAGGAGTCACAAACGGTCAGAGGGGAAAATAATGGGTTGGGAGAACTAGTTATCAACTAGCAAATACAGAGACTTTCAACAAGCAGTGGCATCGTATGGCTAGCGTGCACAGTGACGAACCAAAGGATGCATACGTCACTGACTACGACCGAATAAGTCCACTGTGTGTGGTCAACATTGACAACTCATAACACGAGTCACAAATCGTCAGATGGAGAGACAATGCTTTGGGAAGCCTATGTATTGACTAAAAAGGACAAAGAACTTCAATACGTAGTGGCATGGTGTGGCTAATGTGCACACCAAACAACCAAACTAGGCATATGTCACTGATCACGACCAAAGATTTTCAATATGGGTGGTCAACGTTGACCAACCATAACACGAGTCACAAACGGTCAGGAGATGAAACAATGCTATGGAAGTATCTGTTCTCAACTACCAAGTACAACGACCTTCAGTCAGTAGTAGCACGGTGTGGCTACCCTGCACAATGCCCGACCAAAGTAGGCATATGTACTGCCTTTGACCAATGAAATCCGCTGTGTGTGGTCAACGTTGACAACTCACAATACGAGTCACAAATGGTCAGAAGGGGAAACAATTGTTTGAGAACACCAAGTATCAAATAGCAAGCACATGGGGCTTCAATACGCTGTGGCACGGTGTGGAGACCATGCACGATGACCAACCAAAGTAGGCATATGTCACTGACCATGACCAAATAATGTTACCAAGTGTGGTAAACTTTGACAACTCATAACACGAGTCACAACTGGTCAGGGTGAAAGATAATGGTTTGTGAATACTATTTATCGACTAGCAAGTACAAATACCTACAATATGTAGTGGCACAATGTGGCTTCAATGCACAGCGACAAACCAAAGTATGCATATGTCACAGACCATGACCAAAAGAATTTCATAGTGTGTGGTCAACGTCGAAAACGCATAACACGAGTCACAAATGGTCATAGGGGAAAATAATGTGTTTGGAACACTAGTTATCAACTAGCAAGTACAAAGACCTTCAACAAGCAGTGGCACGGTATGGCTAACGAGCACAGTGACCAACCAAAGGATGCATACGTCACTGACTACGACAGAATAAGTCCACTATGTGTGGTCAACATTGACAACTCATAACACGAGTCACAAATGGTCTGAGGGAGGGACAATGGTTTGGGAAGCCTATGTATTGACTAGAAAGGACAAAGAACTTCAATACGTAGTGGCACGGTGTGGCTAATATGCACACCAAACAACCAAACTAGCCATATGTCACTGATCATCACCAGAGATTTTCAATATGGGTGGTCAACATTGACCAACCATAACACGAGTCACAAACGGTCAGGAGAGGAACAATGCTATGGGAATATTAGTTCTCAACTACCAAGTACAACGATCGTCAATGAGTAGTAGCACGGTGTGGCTACCATGCACAATGACCGACCAAAGTAGGCATATATACTGCCTTTAAGCAAAGAAATCCGCTGCGTGTGGTCAACGTTGACAACTCATAATACGAGTCACAAATGGCCAGAGGGGGGAGCAATGGTTTGGGAATACCAGGTATCAAACAGCAAGCACAAGGGACTTCAATACGTTGTGGCACGGTGTGGAGACCATGCACGATGACCAACCAAAGTAGGCATATGTGAAAAACCATGACCAAATAATGCCACTAAGCGTGGCAAACTTTGACAACTCATAACATGAGTCACAAATGGTCAGGGTGGAAGATAATGGTTTGTGAATACAAGTTATCGACTAGCAAGTACAAACACCTTCAATATGTAGTGGCACAATATGGCTTCAATGCACAGTGACCAACCAAAGTATGCATATGTCACTAACCATGACCAACAAATTTCACTTCATGTGGTCAACGTTGAAAACACATAACACGAGTCACAAATGGTCAGGGTGGAAGATAATGGTTTGTGATTACTAGTTATCGACTAGCAAGTACAAACACCTTCAATATGTAGTGGCACAATATGGCTTCAATGCACAGTGACCAACCAAAGTATGCATATGTCACTAACCATGACCAACAAATTTCACTTCATGTGGTCAACGTTGAAAACACATAACACGAGTCACAAATGGTCAGAGGGGAAAACAATGGGTTGGGAACACTAGTTATCAACTAGCAAGTACAAAGACATTCAACAAGCAGTTGCATCGTATGGCTAGCGTGCACAGTGACCAACCAAAGGATGCATACGTCACTGACTACGACTGAATAAGTCCACTATGTGTGGTCAACATTGACAACTCATAACACGAGTCACAAGTGGTCAGAGGGAGAAACAATGGTCTGGGAAGCCTATGTATTGACTAGAAAGGACAAAGAACTTCAATACGTAGTGGCATGGTGTGGCTAATATGCACACCAAATAACCAAACTAGGCATATGTCACTGATCATGACCAGAGATTTTCAATATGGGTGGTCAACGTTGACCAACCATAACACGAGTCACAAACGGTAAGGAGAGGAAACAATGCTATGGGAATATCGGTTCTCAACTACCAAGTACAACGAACGTCAATCAGTAGTAGCACGGTGTGGCTACCGTGCACAATGACCGACCAAAGTAGGCATATATACTGCCTTTGAGCAAAGAAATCCGCTGTGTGTGGTCAACGTTGACAACTCATAATACGAATCACAAATGGCCAGAGGGGGAAGCAATGGTTTGGGAACACCAGGTATCAAACAGAAAGCACAATGGGCTTCTATACGTTGTGGCACGTTGTGGAGACCATGCACGATGACCAACCAAAGTAGGCATATGTCACAAACCATGACCAAATAATACCACTAAGTTTAGTAAACTTTGACAACTCATAACACTAGTCACAAATGGTCAGGGTGGAAGATAATGGTTTGTGAATACTAGTTATCGACTAGCAAGTACAAACGAATTCAATATGTAGTGGCACAACGTGGCTCCAAAACACAGTGACGAACCAAAGTATGCATATGTCACTAACCATGACCAATAAATTTCACTTCATGTGGTCAACGTTGAAAACGCATAGCACGAGTCACAAATGGTCAGAGGGGAAAACAATGGGTTGGGAACACTAGTTATCAAATAGCAAGTACAAAGACCTTCAACAAGCAGTGGAATCGTATGGCTAGCATGCACATTGACCAACGATAGGATGCATACGTCACTGACTACGACCGAATAAGTCCACTATGTGTGGTCAACATTGAAAGCTTATAACACGAGTCACAAATGGTCAGAGGGAGAGACAATGGTATGGAAAGCCTATGTACTGACTAGAAATGACAAATAACTTCAATACCTAGTGGCACGGTGTGGCTAATATGCACACCAAACAACCAAACTAGGCATATGTCACTGATCATGACCAGAGATTTTCAATATGGGTGGTCAACTTTGACCAACCATAACACGAGTCACAAATGGTCAGGAGAGGAAACAATGCTATGGGAAAATCGGTTCTGAACTACCAAGTACAATGACCTTCAGTCAGTAGTAGCATGGCCACCATGCACAATGACCGACCAAAGTAAGCATATGTACTGCCTTTGACCAAAGAAATCCGCTGTGTGTGGTCAACGTTGACAACTCATAATACGAGTCACAAATGGTCAGATGGGGAAACAAAGGTTTGGGAACACCAAGTATCAAATAGCAAGGACAAGGGGCTTCAATACGCTGTAGCACGGTGTTGACACCATGCACGATGACCAACCAAAGTAGGCATATGTCACTGACCATGACCAAATAATGTCACTGCGCGTGGTAAACTTTGATAACTCATAACACGAGTCACAAATGGTCAGGTTGGAAGAGAATGGTTTGTGAATACTAGCTATCGACTAGCAAGTATAAATACCTTCAATATGTAGTGGCACAATGTGGCTTCAATGCACTGTGACCAACCAAAGTATGCATATGTCACTAACCATGACCAACAAATTTCACTTCATGTGGTCAACATTGAAAACACATAACACGAGTCACAAATGGTCAGAGGGGAAAACAATGGGTTGGTAACACTAGTTATCAACTAGCAAGTACAAAGGCCTTCAACAACCAGTGGCACGGTATGGCTAGCGTGCACAGTGACCAACCAAAGGATGCATACGTCACTGACTATGACCGAATACGTCCACTATGTGTGGTGGACATTGACAACTCATAACACGAGTCACAAATGGTCAGAGGGAGGGACAATGGTTTGGGAAGCCAATGTATTGATTAGAAAGGACAAAGAACTTCAATATGTAGTGGCACGGTGTGGCTAATATGCACACCAAACAACCAAACTAGGCATATGTCACTGATCATGACCGGAGAATTTCAATATGGGTGGTCAACATTGACCAACCATAACACGAGTCACAAACGGTCAGCAGAGAAAACAATGCTATGGGAATATCGAATCTCAACTATGTACAGTGTGGCTACCATGCATAATGACCAACCAATGTAGGCATATGTACTGTCTTTGACCAAAGAAATCCGCTTTGTGTGGTAAACGTTGAGAACTCATAATACGAGTCACATATGGTGAGAGGGGGAAACAATGGTTTGGGAACACCAAGTATTAAATAGCGAGCACAAGAGGCTTCAATACGATGTGGCACGGTGAGGAGACCATGCATGATGACCAACCAAAGTAGGCATATGTCACTGACCATGACCAAATAATGTCACCAAGTGTGGTAAACTTTGACAACTCATAACACGAGTCACAAATGGTCAGGGTGGAAGATAGTGGTTTGTGAATACTAGTTATCGACGAGCAAGTACAAACACCTTCACTATATAGTGGCACAATGTGGCTTCAATGCAGAGTGACCAACCAAAGTATGCATATGTCACTACTAATGACCTACAAATTTCACTTAATGTGGTCAACGTTGAAAATGCATAACACGATACACAAATGGTTAGAGAGGGAAAAAATGGTTTGTGAACACTAGTTATCAACCAGCAAGTACAAAGACCTTCAACAAGCAGTGGCACGTTATGGCTAGCGTGCACAGTGACCAGAAAAAGGATGCATACGTCACTGACTATGACCGAATAATTCCACTATGTTTGGTCAACATTGACAACTCATAACATGAGTCACACATGATCGGAGGGAGAGACAACGGTTTGGGAAGCCTATGTATTGACTAGAAAGGACAAAGAACTTCAATACGTAGTGGCACGGTGTGGCTAATTTGCACACCAAACAACCAAACTAGGCATATGTCACTGATCATGACCAGAGAATTTCAATATGGGTGGTCAACATTGACCAACCATAACACGAGTCACAAACGGTCAGGAGAGGAAACAATGTTATGGGAATATCGGTTCTCAACTACCAAGTACAACGACCTTCAGTCAGTAGTAGCACGGTGTGGCTACCATGCACAATGACCGACCAATGTAGGCATATGTATTGCCTTTGTCCAAAGAAATCCGTTGTGTGTAGTCAACGTTGACAACTCATAATACGAGTCACAAATGGTCACAGGGGGAAAAAATGGTTTGGGAACACCAAGTATCAAATAGCAAGCAAAAGAGGCTTCAATACGCTGTGGCACGGTGTGGAGACCATGCACGATGACCAACCAAAGTAGGCATATGTCATTGACCATGACCAAATAATGTCACCAGGTGTGGTAAACTTTGACAACTCATAGCACGAGTCACAAATGGTCAGGGTGGAAGATAATGGTTTGTGAATACTAGTTATCGACTAGCAAGTACAAATACCTTCAATATGTAGTGGCACAATGTGGCTTCAATGCACAGTGACCAACCAAAGTATGCATATGTCACTAACCATGACCAACAACGTTCACTTCATGTGGTCATCGTTGAAAACGCATAACACGAGTCACAAATGGTTACAGGGGAAAACAATGCGTTGGGAACACTAGTTATCAACTAGCAAGTACAAAGACCTTCAACAAGTAGTGGCACGGTATGGCTAGCGTGCACAGTGACCAACCAAATCATGCATATGTCACTCACTACGACCGAATAAGTCCACTATGTGTGGTCAACATTGACAACTCATAACACGAGTCACAAATGGTCAGATGGAGAGACAATGGTTTGGGAAGCCTATGTATTGACTATAAAGGACAAAGAACTTCAATACGTAGTGGCACGGTGTGGCTAATATGCACACCAAACAACCAAACTAGGCACATGTCACTGATCATGACCAGAGATTTTCAATATGGGTGGTCAACGCTGACAAACCATAACACGAGTCACAAATGTTCAGGAGAGGAAACAATGTTGTTGGAATATTGGTTCTCAACTACCAAGTGCAATGACCGTCAATCAGTAGTAGCACGGTGTAGCTACCATGCACAATGACCGACCAAAGTAGGCCTATATACCGCCTTTGAGCAAAGAAATCCGCTGTGTGTAGTCAACGTTGACAACACATAATACGAGTCACAAATGGTCAGAGGGGGAAAAAATGGCTTGGGAATACCAAGTATCAAATAGCAAGCACAAGGGGCTTCAATACGCTGTTGCACAGTGTGGAGACCATGCACGATGACCAACCAAAGTAAGCATATGTCACTGACCATGACCAAATAATGTCACCAAGTGTGGTAAACTTTGACAACTCATAACACGAGTCACAAATGGTCAGGGTGGAAGATAATGGTTTGTGAATACTAGTTATCAACTAGCAAGTACAAATACCTTCAATATGTAGTGGCACAATGTGGCTTCAATGCACAGTGACCAACCAAAGTATGCATATGTCACTAACCATGACCAACAAATTTCACTTCATGTGGTCAACGTTGAAAACGCATAACACGAGTCACAAATGGTCGAAAGGGAGAACAATGCATTGGGAACACTAGTTATCAACTAGCAAGTACAAAGACCTTCAACAAGCAGTGGCACGGTATGGCTAGCGTGCACAGTGACCAACCAAAGGATGCATCCGTCACTGACTACGACCGAATAAGTCCACTATGTTTGGTCAACATTGACAACTCATAACACGAGTCACAAATGGTCAGAGGGAGAGACAATGGTTTGGGAAGCCTATGTATTGACTATAAAGGACAAAGAACTTCAATACGTAGTGGCACGGTGTGGCTAATATGCACACCAAATAACCAAACTAGGCATATGTCACTGATCATGACCAGATAATTTCAATATGGGTGGTCAACATTGACCAACCATTACACAAGTCACAAACGGTCAGGAGAGGAAACAATGCTATGGGAATATCGGTTCTCAACTACCAAGTACAACGACCGTCAGTCAGTAGTAGCACGGTGTGACTACCACGCACAATGACCGACCAAACTAGGCATATGTACTGCCTTTGACCAAAGAAATCCGTTGTGTGTGGTCAACGTTGACTACTCATAATACGAGTCACAAGTGGTCAGAGGGGGAAACAATGGTTTGGGAACACCAAGTATCGAATAGCAAGCACGAGGGGCTTCAATACACTGTGGCAAGGTGTGGAGACCATGCACGATGACCAACCAAAGTAGGCATATGTCATTGACTATGACCAAATGATGTCACTACGTGTGGTAAACTTTGACAATTCATAACACGAGTCACAAATGGTCAGGATGGAAAATAATGGTTTGTGAATACTAGTTATTGACTAACAAGTACAAAAATCTTAAATATGTAGTGGCACAATGTGGCTTTAATGCACATAGACCAACCAAAGTATGCATATGTCACTAACCATGACCAACAAATTTCACTTCATGTGGTCAACATTGAAAACACGTAACACGAGTCACAGATGGTCCGAGGGGAAAGCAATGGGTTGGGAACACTAGTTATCAACTAGCAAGAACAAATACCTTCAACAAGGAGTGGCACGTAATGGCCAGCGTGCACAGCGACCAACCAAAGGATGCATACGTCACTGACTACGACCGAATAAGTCCACCAAGTGTGGTCAACATTGAAAACTCATAACACGAGTCACAAATGGTCAGAGGGAGAGACAATTGTTTGGGAAGCCAATGTATTGACTAGAAAGGACAAAGAACTTCAATACGTAGTGGCACGGTGTGGCTAATATGCACATTAAACAACCAAACTAGGCATATGTCACTGATCATGACCGGAGAATTTCAATATGGGTGGTCAACATTGACCAACCATACCACGAGTCACAAACAGTCAGCAGAGAAAACAATGCTATGGGAATATCGGTTCTCAACTACCAAGTACAACGACCGTCAGTCAGTAGTAGCACGGTGTGGCTACCATGCACAATGACAGACCAATGTAGGCATATGTACTGCCTTTGACCAAAGAAATCCGCTGTGTGTAGTCAACGTTGACAACTCATAATACGAGTCACAAATTGTCAGATGGGGAAAAAATGGTTTGGGAACACCAAGTATAAAATAGCAAGCACAAGGGGCTTCAATACGATGTGGCACGGTGTGGAGACCATGCACGATGACCAACCAAAGTAGGCATATGTCATTGACCATGACCAAACGATGTCACCAGGTGTGGTTAACTTTGACAACTCATAACACAAGTCACAAATGGTCAGGGTGGAAGATAATGGTTTGTGAATACTAGTTATCGACTAGCAAGTACAAATACCTTCAATATGTAGTGGCACATTGTGGCTTCAATGCACAGTGACCAACCAAAGTATGCATATGTCACTAACCATTAGCAACAATGTTCACTTCATGTGGTCAACGTTGAAAACACATAACACGAGTCACAAATGGTCAGAGGGGAAAACAATGCATTGAGAACACTAGTTATCAACTAGCAGGAACAAAGACCTTCAACAAGCAGTGGCACGGTATGGCTAGCGTGCACAGTGACCAACCAAATGATGCATACGTCACTCACTACGACCGAATAAGTCCACTATGTGTGGTCAACATTGACAACTCATAACACGAGTCACAAATGGTCAGAGGGAGAGACAGTGGTTTGGGAAGCCAATGTATTGACTGGAAAGGACAAAGAACTTCAATTTGTAGTGGCACGGTGTGGCTTATATGCACACCAAACAACCAAACTAGGCATATGTCACTGATCATGACCGGAGAATTTCAATATGGGTGGTCAACATTGACCAACCATAACACGAGTCACAAATGGTCAGAGGGAGAGACAGTGGTTTGGGAAGCCAATGTATTGACTGGAAAGGACAAAGAACTTCAATTTGTAGTGGCACGGTGTGGCTTATATGCACACCAAACAACCAAACTAGGCATATGTCACTGATCATGACCGGAGAATTTCAATATGGGTGGTCAACATTGACCAACCATAACACGAGTCACAAACGGTCAGCATATAAAACAATGCTATGGGAATATCGGTTCTCAACTACCAAGTACAACGACCATCAGTCAGTAGAAGTACGGTGTGGCTACCATGCACAATGACCGACCAATGTAGGCATATGTATTGCCGTTGACCAAAGAAATCCGCTGTGTGTAGTCAACGTTGACAACTCATAATACGAGTCACAAATGGTCAGAGGGGGAAAAATGGTTTTGGAACACCAAGTATCAAATAGAAAGCACAAGGGGCTTCAATACGCTGTGGCACGGTGTGGAGACCGTGCACGATGACCAACCAAAGTAGGCATATGTCATTGACCATGATGAAATAATGTCACCAGGTGTGGTAAACTTTGACAACTCATAGCACGAGTCACAAATGGTCAGGGTGGAAGATAATGGTTTTTGCGTACTAGTTATCGACTAGCAAGTACAAATACCTTCAATATGTAGTCGCACAATGTGGCTTGAATCCACGGTGACCACCCAAAGTATGCATATGTCACTAACCATGACCAACAATGTTCACTTCATGTGGTCATCGTTGAAAACGCGTAACACGAGTCACAAATGGTCACATGGGAAAACAATGCGTTGGGAACACTAGTTATCAACTAGCAAGTACAAAGACCTTCAACAAGCAGTGGCACGGTATGGCAAGCGTGCACAGTGACCAACCAAATCATGCATACGTCACTCACTACGACCGAATAAGTCCACTATGTGTGGTCAACATTGACAACTCATAACACGAGTCACAAATGGTCAGATGGAGAGCCAATGGTTTGGGAAGCCTATGCATTGACTAGAAAGGACAAAGAACTTCAATACGTAGTGGCACGGTGTGGCTGATATGCACACCAAACAACCAAACTAGGCACATGTCACTGATCATGACCAGAGATTTTCAATATGGGTGGTCAACGCTGACAAACCATAACACGAGTCACAAACGATCAGGAGAGGAAACAATGCTATGGGTATATCGGTTCTCAACTACCAAGTACAACGACATTCAGTGTGTAGTAGCATGGTGTGGCTACCATGCACAATGACTGACCAAACTAGGCATGTGTACTGCCTTTGACAAAAGAAATCCGTTGTGTGTGGTCAACGTTGACAGCTCATAATACGAGTCACAAATGGTCTGAGGGGGAAACAATGGTTTGGGAATACCAAGTATCAAATAGCAAGCACAAGGGGCTTCAATATGCTGTGGCACGGTGTGGAGACCATCTTACGATGACCAACCAAAGTAGGCATATGTCACTGACCATGACCAAATAATGTCACCAAGTGTGGTAAACTTTGACAACTCATAACACGAGTCACAAATGGTCAGGGTGGAAGACAATGGTTTGTGAATACTAGTTATCGACTAGCAAGTACACATACCTTCAATATGTAGTGGCATAATTTGGCTTCAATGCACAGTAACCAACCAAAGTATGCATATGTCACTAACCATGACCAACAAATTTCACTTCATGTGGTCAACATTGAAAACACATAACACGAGTCCAAAATGGTCAGAGCGGATAACAATGGGTTGGGAACACTAGTTATCAACTAGCAAGTACAAATACCTTCAACAAGCAGTGGCACGGTATGGCCAGCGTGCACAGTGACCAACCAAATGATGCATACGTCACTGACTACGACCGAAAAAGTCCACTATGTGTGGTCAACATTGACAACTCATAACACGAGTCACAAATGGTCAGAGGGAGAGACAGTGGTTTGGGAAGCCAATGTATTGACTAGAAAGGACAAATAACTTCAATACGTAGTGGCACGGTGTGGCTAATATGCACACCAAACAACCAAACTAGGCATATGTCACTGATCATGCCCAGAGAATTTCAATATGGATGGTCAACATTGACCAACCATAACACGAGTCACAAACGGTCGGCAGAGAAAACAATGCTATGGGAATATCGGTTCTCAACTACCAAGTACAACGACCGTCAGTGAGTAGAAGCACGGTGTGGATACCATGCACAATGACTGACCAATGTAGGCATATGCATTGCTTTGACCAAAGAAATCAGCTGTTTGTAGTCAACATTGACAACTCATAATACGAGTCACAAATGGTCAGAGGGGGAAAACATGGTTTGGGAACACCAAGTATCAAATAGCAAGGACAAGGGGCTTCAATACGCTATGGCACGGTGTGGAGACCATACACGATGACCAACCAAAGTAGGCATATGTCATTGACCACGACCAAATAATGTCACCAGGTGTGGTAAACTTTGACAACTCATAGCACGAGTCACAAATGGTCAGGGTGAAGATAATGGTTTGTGAATACTAGTTATTGACTAGCAAGTACAAATACCTTCAATATGTAGTGGCACAATGTGGCTTCATTGCATAGTGACCAACCAAAGTATGCATATGTCACTAACCATGACCAACAATGTTCACTTCATGTCGCCAACGTTGAAAACACATAACACGAGTCACAAATGGTCAGAGGGGAAAACAATGCGTTGGGAACACTAGTTATCAACTAGCAAGAACAAAGACCTTCAACAAGCAGTGGCACGGTATGGCTAGCGTGCACAGTGACCAACCAAATGATGCATATGTCACTCACTACGACCGAATAAGTCCACTATGTGTGGTCAACATTGACAACTCATAACACGAGTCACAAATGGTCAGAGGGAGAGACAGTGGTTTGGGAAGCCAATGTATTGACTAGAAAGGACAAAGAACTTCAATACATAGTGGCACGGTGTGGCTAATATGCACACCAAACAACCAAACTAGGCATATGTCACTGATCATGCCCAGAGAATTTCAATATGTGTGGTCAACATTGACAACTCATAACACGAGTCACAAATGGTCAGAGGGAGAGACAGTGGTTTGGGAAGCCAATGTATTGACTAGAAAGGACAAAGAACTTCAATACATAGTGGCACGGTGTGGCTAATATGCACACCAAACAACCAAACTAGGCATATGTCACTGATCATGACCGGAAATTTTCAATATGGGTGGTCAACATTGACCAACCATAACACGAGTCACAAACGGTCAGTAGATAAAACAATGCTATGGGAATATCAGTTCTCAACTACCAAGTACAAGGACCGTCACTCAGTAGTAGCACGGTGTGGCTACCACGCACAATGACCGACCAATGTAGGCATATGTATTGCCTTTGACCAAAGAAATCCGTTGTCTGTAGTCAACGTTGACAACTCATAATACGAGTCACAAATGGTCAGAGGGGGAAAAAATGGTTTGGGAACACCAAGTATAAAATAGCAAGCACAAGGGGCTTCAATACGCTGTGGCACGGTGTGGAGACCATGCACGATGACCAACCAAAGTAGGCATATGTCATTGACCATGACCACATAATGTCACCAGGTGTGGTAAACTTTGACAACTCATAGCACGAGTCACAAATGGTCAGGGTGGAAGATAATGGTTTGTGAATACTAGTTATCGACTAGCAAGTACAAATACCTTCAATATGTAGTGGCACGATGTGGCTTCAATGCACAGTGACCAACCAAAGTATGCATATGTCACTAACCATGACCAATAATGTTCACTTCATGTGGTCAACGTTGAAAACACATAACACGAGTCACAAATGGTCAGACGGGAAAACAATGCATTGGGAACACTAGTTATCAACTAGCAAGAACAAAGATCTTCAACAAGTAGTGGCACGGTATGACTAGCGTGCAGAGTGACCAACCAAATGATGCATATGTCACTCACTACGACCGAATAAGTCCACTATGTGTGGTCAACATTGACAACTCATAACACGAGTCACAAATGGTCAGAGGGAGAGACAGTGGTTTGGGAAGCCAATGTATTGACTAGAAAGGACAAAGAACTTCAATACGTAGTGGCACGGTGTGGCTAATATGCACACCAAACAACCAAACTAGGCATATGTCACTGATCATGCCCAGAGAATTTCAATATGGGTGGTCAACATTGACCAACCATAACACAAGTCACAAACGGTCGGCAGAGAAAACAATGCTATGGGAATATCGGTTCTCAACTACCAAGTACAACGACCGTCAGTGAGTAGAAGCACGGTGTGGATACCATGCACAATGTCTGACCAATGTAGGCATATGCATTGCCTTTGACCAAAGAAATCCGCTGTTTGTAGTCAACATTGACAACTCATAATACGAGTCACAAATGGTCAGAGGGGGAAAACATGGTTTGGGAACACCAAGTATCAAATAGAAAGGACAAGGGGCTTCAATACGCTGTGGCACGGTGTGGAGACCATACACGATGACCAACCAAAGTAGGCATATGTCATTGACCACGACCAAATAATGTCACCAGGTGTGGTAAACTTTGACAACTCATAGCACGAGTCACAAATGGTCAGGGTGGAAGATAATGGTTTGTGAATACTAGTTATTGACTAGCAAGTACAAATACCTTCAATATGTAGTGGCACAATGTGGCTTCAATGCACAGTGACCAACCAAAGTATGCATATGTCACTAACCATGACCAACAATGTTCACTTCATGTCGTCAACGTTGAAAACACACAACACGAGTCACAAATGGTCAGAGGGGAAAACAATGCGTTGGGAACACTAGTTATCAACTAGCAAGAACAAAGACCTTCAACAAGCAGTGGCACGGTATGGCTAGCGTGTACAATGACCAACCAAATGATGCATATGTCACTCACTACGACCGAATAAGTCCACAATGTGTGGTCAACATTGACAACTCATAACACGAGTCACAAATGGTCAGAGGGAGAGACAGTGGTTTGGGAAGCCAATGTATTGACTAGAAAGGACAAAGAACTTCAATACGTAGTGGCACGGTGTGGCTGGTATGCACACCAAACAACCAAACTAGGCATATGTCACTGATCATGACCGGAGAATTTCAATATGGGTGGTCAACATTGACCAACCATAACACGAGTCACAAACGATCAACAGAGAAAACAATGCTATGGGAATATCGGTTCTCAACTACCAAGTACAACGACCGTCAGTCAGTAGAAGCACGGCGTGGCTACCATGCACAATGACCGACCAATGTAGGCATATGTATTGCCTTTGACCAAAGAAATCCGCTGTGTGTAGTCAACGTTGACAACTCATAAAACGAGTCACAAATGGTCAGAGGGGGAAAAATGGTTTGGGAACACCAAGTATCAAATAGCAAGCAAAAGGGGCTTCAATACGTTGTGGCACGGTGTGGAGACCATGCACGATGACCAACCAAAGTAGGCATATGTCATTAACCATGACCAAATAATGTCACCAGGTGTGGTAAACTTTGACAACTCATAGCACGAGTCACAAATAGTCAGGGTGGAAGATAATGGTTTGTGAATACTAGTTATCGACTAGCAAGTACAAATACCTTCAATATGTAGTGGCACAATGTGGCTTCAATGCACAGTGACCAACCAAAGTAAGCATATGTCACTAACCATGACCAACAATGTTCACTTCATGTGGTCATCGTTGAAACCGCATAACACGAGTCACAAATGGTCACAGGGGAAAACAATGCGTTGGGAACACTAGTTATCAACTAGCAAGTACAAAGACCTTCAAAAAGCAGTGGCACGGTATGGCTAGCGTGCACAGTGACCAACCAAATCATGCATACGTCACTCACTACGACGGACTAAGTCCACTATGTGTGGTCAACATTGACAACTCATAACACGAGTCACAAATGGTCAGATGGAGAGACAATGGTTTGGGAAGCCAATGTATCGACTAGAAAGGACAAAGAACTTCAATACGTAGTAGCACGGTGTGGCTAATATGCACACCAAACAACCAAACTAGGCATATGTCACTAATCATGACCGGAGAATTTCAATATGGGTGGTCAACATTGACCAGCCATAACACGAGTCACAAACGGTCAGCAGAGAAAACAATGCTATGGGAATATCAGTTCTCAACTACCAAGTACAACGACCGTCAGTCAGTAGTAGCACGGTGTGGCTACCATGCACAATGACCGACCAATGTAGGCATATGTATTGCCTTTGACCAAAGAAATCCGCTCTCTGTAATCAACGTTGACAACTCATAATACGAGTCACAAATGGTCAGAGGGGGGAAAATGGGTTTGGAACACCAAGTATAAAATAGCAAGCACAAGGGGCTTCAATACGCTGTGGCACGGTGTGGAGACCATGCACGATGACCAACCAAAGTAGGCATATGTCATTCACCATGACCAAATAATGTCACCAGGTGTGGTAAACTTTGACAACTCATAGCACGAGTCACAAATGGTCAGGGTGGAAGATAATGGTTTGTGAATACTAGTTATCAACTAGCAAGTACAAATACCTTCAATATGTAGTGGCACAATGTGGCTTCAATGCACAGTGACCAACCAAAGTATGCATATGTCACTAACCATGACCAACAACGTTGACTTCATGTGGTCATCGTTGAAAATGCATAACACGAGTCACGAATGGTCACAGGGGAAAATAATGCGTTGGGAACACTAGTTATCAACTAGCAAGTACAAAGACCTTCAACAAGCAGTGGCACGGTATGGCTAGCGTGCACAGTAACCAACCAAATCATGCATATGTCATTCACTACGACCGAATAAGTCCACTATGTGTGGTCAACATTGACAACTCATAACACGAGTCACAAATGGTCAGAGGGAGAGACAGTGGTTTTGGAAGCCAATGTATTGACTAGAAAGGACAAAGAACTTCAATACGTAGTGGCACGTTGTGGCTAATATGCACACCAAACAACCAAACTAGGCATATGTCACTGATCATGCCTGGATAATTTCAATATGGGTGGTCAACATTGACCAACCATAACACGAGTCACAAACGGTCGGCTGAGAAAACAATGCTATGGGAATATCGGTTTTCAACTACCAAGTACAACGACCGTCAGTCAGTAGAAGCACGGTGTGGCTACCATGCACAATGACTGACCAATGTAGGCATATGTATTGCCTTTGACCAAAGAAATCCGCTGTTTGTAGTCAACATTAACAACTCATAATACAAGTCACAAATGGTCAGAGGGGGAAAACATGGTTTGGGAACACCAAGTATCAAATAGCAAGCACAAGGGGCTTCAATACGCTGTGGCACGGTGTGGAGACCATGCACGATGACCAACCAAAGTAGGCATATGTCATTGACCACGACCAAATAATGTCACCAGGTGTGGTAAACTTTGACAACTCATAGCACGAGTCACAAATGGTCAGGGTGGAAGATAATGGTTTGTGAATACTAGTTATCGACTAGCAAGTACAAATACCTTCAATATGTAGTGGCACAATGTGGCTTCAATGCACAGTGACCAACCAAAGTATGCATATGTCACTAACCATGACCAACAATGTTCACTTCATATGGTCATCGTTGAAAATGCATAACACGAGTCACAAATGGTCACAGGGGAAAACAATGCGTTGGGAACACTAGTTATCAACTAGCAAGTACAAAGACCTTCAACAAGCAGTGGCACGGTATGGCTAGCGTGCACAGTGACCAACCAAATCATGCATACGTCACTCACTACGACCGAATAAGTCCACTATGTGTGGTCAACATTGACAACTCATAACACGAGTCACAAATGGTCAGAGGGAGAGACAGTGGTTTGGGAAGCCAATGTATTGACTAGAGAGGACAAAGAACTTCAATACGTAGTGGCACGGTGTGGCTAATATGCACACCAAACAACCAAACTAGGCATATGTCACTGATCATGACCGGAGAATTTCAATATGGGTGGTCAACATTGACCAACCATAACACGAGTCACAAACGGTCAGCAGAGAAAACAATGCTATGGGAATATCAGTTCTCAACTACCAAGTACAACGACCGTCAGTCAGTAGTAGCACGGTGTGGCTACCATGCACAATGACCGACCAATGTAGGCATATGTATTGCCTTTGACCAAAGAAATCCGCTGTCTGTAGTCAACGTTGACAACTCATAATACGAGTCACAAATGGTCAGAGGGGGAGAAAATGGTTTGGGAACACTAAGTATCAAATAGCAAGCAAAAGGGGCTTCAATACGATGTGGCACGGTGTGGAGACCATGCACGATGACCAACCAAAGTAGGCATATGTCATTAACCATGACCAAATAATGTCACCAGGTGTGGTAAACTTTGACAACTCATAGCACGAGTCACAAATGGTCAGGGTGGGAGATAATGGTTTGTGAATACTAGTTATCGACTAGCAAGTACAAATACCTTCAGTATGTAGTGGCACAATGTGGCTTCAATGCACAGTGACCAACCAAAGTATGCATGTGTCACTAACCATGACCAACAATGTTCACTTCATATGGTCATCGTTGAAAATGCATAACACGAGTCACAAATGGTCACAGGGGAAAAGAATGCGTTGGGAACACTAGTTATCAACTAGCAAGTACAAAGACCTTCAACAAGCAGTGGCAAGGTATGGCTAGCGTGCACAGTGACCAACCAAATCATGCATACGTCACTCACTACGACCGAATAAGTCCACTATGTGTGGTCAACATTGACAACTCATAACACGAGTCACAAATGGTCAGATGGAGAGACAATGGTTTGGGAAGCCAATGTATTGACTGGAAAGGACAAAGAACTTCAATACGTAGTGGCACGGTGTGGCTTATATGCACACCAAACAACCAAAATAGGCATATGTCACTGATCATGACCGGAGAATTTCAATATGGGTGGTCAACATTGACCAGCCATAACACGAGTCACAAACGGTCAGCAGAGAAAACAATGCTATGGGAATATCAGTTCTCAACTACCAAGTACAACGA
>SZWC01005257.1:32635-43503 GCA_023375785.1 Penium margaritaceum
AGCACGGTGTGGCTACCATGCACAATGACCGACCAATGTAGGCATATGTATTGCCTTTGACCAAAGAAATCCGCTGTGTGTAGTCAACGTTGACAACTCATAATACGAGTCACAAATGGTCAGAGGGGGAAAAAATGGTTTGGGAACACCAAGTATCAAATAGCAAGCAAAAGGGGCTTCAATACGCTGTGGCACGGTGTGGAGACCATGCACGATGACCAACCAAAGTAGGCATATGTCATTAACCATGACCAAATAATGTCACCAGGTGTGGTAAACTTTGACAACTCATAGCACGAGTCACAAATGGTCAGGGTGGGAGATAATGGTTTGTGAATACTAGTTATCGACTAGCAAGTACAAATACCTTCAATATGTAGTGGCACAATGTGGCTTCAATGCACAGTGACCAACCAAAGTATGCATATGTCACTAACCATGACCAACAATGTTCACTTCATGTGGTCATCATTGAAAATGCATAACACGAGTCACAAATGGTCACAGGGGAAATCAATGCGTTGGGAACACTAGTTATCAACTAGCAAGTACAAAGACCTTCAACAAGCAGTGGCACGGTATGGCTAGCGTGCACAGTGACCAACCAGATCATGCATACGTCACTCACTACGACTGAATAAGTCCACTATGTGTGGTCAACATTGACAACTCATAACACGAGTCACAAATGGTCAGATGGAGAGACAATGGTTTGGGAAGCCAATGTATTGACTAGAAAGGACAAATAACTTCAATACGTAGTGGCACGGTGTGGCTAATATGCACACAAAACAACCAAACTAGGCATATGCCACTGATCATGCCCGGAGAATTTCAATATGGGTGGTCAACATTGATCAACCATAACACGAGTCACAAACGGCCGGCAGAGAAAACAATGCTATGGGAATATCGGTTCTCAACTACCAAGTACAACGACCGTCAGTCAGTAGAAGCACGGTGTGGCTACCATGCACAATGACTGACCAATGTAGGCATATGTATTGCCTTTGACCAAAGAAGTCCGCTGTTTTTAGTCAACATTGACAACTCCTAATACGAGTCACAAATGGTCAGAGGGGGAAAACATAGTTTGGGAACACCAAGTATCAAATAGCAAGCACAAGGGGCTTCAATACGCTGTGGCACGGTGTGGAGACCATGCACGATGACCAACCAAAGTAGGCATATGTCATTGACCATGACCAAATAATGTCACCAGGTGTGGTAAACTTTGACAACTCATAGCACGAGTCACAAATGGTCAGGGTGGAAGATAATGGTTTGTGAATACTAGTTATCGACTAGCGAGTACAAATACGTTCAATATGTAGTGGCACAATGTGGCTTCAATGCACAGTGACCTACCAAAGTATGCATATGTCACTAACCATGACCAACAATGTTCACTTCATGTGGTCATCGTTGAAACGCATAACACGAGTCACAAATGGTCACAGGGAAAAACAATGCATTGGGAACACTAGTTATCAACTAGCAAGTACAAAGACCTTGAACAAGCAGTGGCACGGTATGGCTAGCGTGCACAGTGACCAACCAAATAATGCATACGTCACTCACTACGACCGAATAAGTCCACTATGTGTCGTCAACATTGACAACTCATAACACGAGTCACAAATGGTCAGATGGAGAGACAATGGTTTGGGAAGCCTATGTATTGACTAGAAAGAACAAAGAACTTCAATACGTAGTGGCACGGTGTGGCTAATATGCACACCAAACAACCAAACTAGGCACATGTCACTGATCATGACCTGAGATTTTCAATATGGGTGGTCAACGCTGACAAACCATAACACGAGTCACAAACGGTCAGGAGAGGAAACAATGCTATGGGAATATCGGTTCTCAACTACCAAGTACAACGACATTCAGTCTGTAGTAGCATGGTGTGGCTACCATGCACAATGACCGACCAAACTAGGCATATGTACTGCCTTTGACCAAAGAAATCCGCTGTGTGGGGTCAACGTTGACAGCTCATAATACGAGTCACAGATGGTTAGAGGGGGAAACAATTGTTTGGGAACACCAAGTATCAAATAGGAAGCACAAGGGGCTTCAATCTGCTGTGGCACGGTGTTGAAACCATCTTACGATGACCAACCAAAGTAGGCATATGTCACTGACCATGACCAAATAATGTCACCAAGTGTGGTAAACTTTGACAACTCATAACACGAGTCACAAATGGTCAGGGTGGAAGAGAATGGTTTGTGAATACTAGTTATTGACTAGCAAGTACAAATACCTTCAATATATAGTGGCACAATGTGGCTTCAATGTACAGTGACCAACCAAAGTATGCAGGTGTCACTATCCATGACCAACAAATTTCACTTCATGTGGTCAACGTTAAAAACGCATAACACTAGTCACAAATGGTCAGAGGGGAAAACAACGAGTTGGGAACAGTAGTTATCAACTAGCAAGTACAAAGACCTTCAACAAGCAGTAGCACGGTATGGCTAGCGTGCACAGTGACCAACCAAATGATGCATACTTCACTGACTACAACCGCATAAGTCCACTATGCGTGGTCAACATTGACAACTCATAACACGAGTCACAAATGGTCAAAGGGAGATACAATGGTTTGGGAAGCCAATGTATTGACTAGAAAGGACAAAGAACTTCAATACACAGTCGCACGGTGTGGCTAATATGCACACTAAACAACCAAACTAGGCATATGTCACTGATCATGACCAGGGAATTTCAATGTGGGTGGTCAACATTGACCAGCCATAACACGAGTCACAAACGGTCAGGAGAGAAAACAATGCTATGGGAATATCGGTTCTCAACTACCAAGTACAACGACCGTCAGTCAGTAGTAGCACGGTGTGGCTACCATGCACAATGACCGACCAAAGTAGGCATATGTACTACCTTTGACCAAAGAAATCCGCTGTGTGTGGTCGACGTTTACAACTCATAATACGAGTCACAAATGGTCAGAGGGGGGAAACAATGGTTTGGGAATACAAGGTACCAAATAGCAAGCACAAGGGGCTTCAATACGCTGTCGCACGGTGTGGAGACCATGCACGATGACCAACCAAAGCAGGCACATGTCACTGACCATGACCAAATAATGTCACTAAGTGTGGTAAACTTTGACAACCCATAACACGAGTCACAATTGGTCAGGATGGAAGATAATGGTTTGTGAATACTAGTTATCAACTATCAAGTACAAATACCTTAAACTTGTAGTGGCACACTGTGGCTTCAATGCACAGTGACCAACCAAAGTATGCATATGTCACTAACCATGACCAACAAATTTCACTTCATGTGGTCAACAATGAAAACGCATAACACGAGTCACAAATGGTCAGAGGGGAACACAATGGGTTGGGAACACTAGTTATCAACTAGCAAGTACAAAGACCTTCAACAAGCAGTGGCACGGTATGGCTAGCGTGCACAGTGACCAACCAAAGGATGCATACGTCACTGACTACGACCGAATAAGTCCACTATGTGTGGTGAACATTGACAACTCATAACACGAGTCACAAATGATCAGAGGGAGAGACAATGATGTGGGAAGCCTATGTATTGACCAGAAAGGACAAAGAACTTCAATACGTAGTGGCACGGTGTGGCTATTATGCACGCCAAACAACCAAACTAGGCATATGTCACTGATCATGACCAGAGAATTTCAAAATGGGTGGTCAACGTTGGCCAACCATGACACGACTCACAAACGGTCAGGAGAGAAAACAATGCTTTGGGAATATCGGTTTTCAACTACCATGTACAACGACCTTCAGTCAGTAGTAGCACGGTGTGGCTATCATGCACAATGACCGACCAAACTAGGCATATGTACTGCCTTTGACCAAAGAAATCCGCTGTGTGTGGTCAACGTTGACAACTCATGATACGAGTCACAAATGGTCAGAGGGGGAAACGATGGTTTGGGAGCACCAAGTATCAAATAGCAAGCACAAGGGGCTTCAATAGGTCGTGGCGCGGTGTGGAGACCATGCACAATGACCAACCAAAGTAGGCATATATCACTTACCATGACCAAATAATGTCACCAAGTGTGGTAAACTTTGACAATTCATAACACGAGTCACAAATGGTCAGGGTGGAAGATAATGGTTTGTGAATACTAGTTATTGACTAGCAAGTACAAATACCTTTAATATGTAGTGGCACAATGTGGCTTCAATGCACAGTAACCAACCAAAGTATGCATATGTCACTAACCATGACCAACAAATTTCACTTCATGTGGTCAACGTTGAAAACGCATAACACGAGACACAAATGGTAAGAGGGGAAAACAATGCGTTTGGAACACTAGTTATCAACTAGCAAGTACAAAGATCTTCAACAAGCAGTGGCACGGTATGGCTAGCGTGCACAGTGACCAACCAAAGGATGCACACGTCACTGACTACGACCGAATAAGTTCACTATGTGTGGTCAACATTGACAACTCATAACATGAGTCACAAATCGTCAGAGGGAGAGAAAATGGTTTGGGAAGCCTATGTATTGACTAGAAAGGACAAAGAACTTCAATACGTAGTGGCACGGTGTGGCTAATATGCACACCAAACAACCAAACTAGGCATATGTCACTGGTCATGACCAGAGAATTTCAATATGGGTGGTCAACATTGACCAACCATACCACGAGTCACAAACGGTCTGGAGAGGAAACAATGCCATGGGAATATTGGTTCTCAACTACCAAGTACAACGACCGACAATCAATAGTAGCACGGTATGGCTACCATGCACAATGACCGACCGAAGTAGGCATATATACTGCCTTTGAGCAAGGAAATCCGCTATGTGTGGTCAATGTTGACAACTCATAATACGAGTCACAAATGGTCAGAGGGGGAAGCAATTGTTTGGGAACACCAGGTATCAAACAGCAAGCACAAGGGGCTTCAATACGTTGTGGCACGGTGTGGAAACCATGCACGATGACCAACCAAAGTAGGCATATGTCACAAACCATGTCCACACAATGCCACTAAGTGTGGTAAACTTTGACAACTCATAACACGAGTCACAAATGGTCATGGTGGAAGATAATGGTTTGTGAATACTAGTCATCGACTAGCAAGTACAAATACCTTCAATATGTAGTGGCACGTTGTGGCTTCAATGCACAGTGACCAACCAAATTATGCATATGTCACTAACCAGGACCAACAAATTTCACTTCATGTGGTCAACGTTGAAAACACATAACACGAGTCACAAATGGTCAGAGGGGAAAACAATGGGTTGGGAACACTAGTTATCAACTAGCAAGTACAAAGAACTTCAACAAGCAGTGGCACGGTATGGCTAGCATGCACAGTGACCAATCCAAGGATGCATGCATCATTGACTATGACCGAATAAGTCCACTATGTGTGGTCAACATTGACAACTCATAACACGAGTCACAAATGGTGAGAGGGAGAGACAATGGTTTGGGAAGCCTATGTATTGACTAGAAAGGACAAAGAACTTCAATACGTAGTGGCACGGCGTGGCTAATATGCACACCAAACAATCAAACTAGGCATATGTCACTGATCATGACATGAGAATTTCAATATGGGTGGTCAACGTTGACCACCCAGAACACGAGTCACAAACGGTCAGGAGAGGAGACAATGCTATGAGAATATCATTTCTCAACTACCAAGTACAATGACTTTCACTCTGTAGTAGCGCGGTGTGGCTACCATGCACAATGACCGACCAAAGTAGGCATATNCACGGTGTGGCTAATATGCACACCAAACAACCAAACTAGGCATATGTCACTGATCATGACATGAGAATTTCAATATGGGTGGTCAACGTTGACCAACCATAACACGAGTCACAAACGGTCAGGAGAGGAAACAATGCTATGGGAATATCGGTTCTCAACTACCAAGTACAACGACCTTCAGTCAGTAGTAGCACGGTGTCGCTACCATGCACAATGACCGACCAAGGTAGGCATATGTACTGCCTTTGACCAAAGAAACCCGCTGTGTGTGGTCAACGTTGACAACTCATAATACGAGTCAGAAATGGTCAGAAGGGTAAACAATGGTTTGGGAACACAAGGTATCAAATAGCAAGCAAAGGCGGCTTCAATACATTGTGGCACGGTGTGGAGACCATGCACGATGACCAACCAAAGTAGACATATGTCACTAACCATGACCAAATAATGTCACTAAGTGTGGTAAACTTTGACAACTCATAACACGAGTCACAAATGGTCAGGGTGGAAGATAATGATTTGTGGATACTAGTAATCAACTAGCAAGTACAAACACCTTCAATATGTAGTGGCACAATGTGGCTTCAATGCATAGTGACCAACCAAAGTATGCATATGTCACTGACCATGACGAAGTATTTTCACTTCATGTGGTCAATGTTGACAACTCACAACACGAGTCACAGATATTCAAAGGGGGTAGCAATGGTTTGGGAACAATAGCTTTCAACTAGAAAGCACATAGACCTTCGATACGTAGTGAAACGGCGTGGTAACCATGTACAGTGACAACCCAAAGTAGGCATATGTCACTAACCATGACCAAACGGATTTCACAGTGTGTGGTCAACGTTGAAAACTCATAGCATGAATCACAAATGGTCAGAGGGGGAAACCATGGGTTGGGAACACTAGTTATTAACTAGCAAGTAGGGAGATTTTCAACAAGTAGTGGCACGGTGTGGCTAGCATGCACAGTGACCAACCAAAGGATGCATGTGTCACTGAATGTGACCGAAGAAGTCCACAATGTACGGTCAACATTGGTAACTCATAACACGAGTCACTAATGGTCAGATGGAGAGACAATAGTTTGGGAACCCTATATATTGTCTGGAAATGACAACGCACTTCAATACGTAGTGGCGCGTTGTGGCTACTATGCACACCAAACAACCAAACCAGGCATATGTCACTGACCATGACCAGAGATTTTCAATATGGGTGGTCAACATTCACCAACCACAACACGAGTCAAAAACGGTCAGAGGGGGAAACAATGGTTTGGGAAGATCAGTTCTCAACTAGCAAGTACAACGACCTTCAATCATTATAAGTACGGTGTGGCTACCATGCACAATGACCGGCCAAAGTAGGCACATGTACTGCCTCTGACCAAAGAAATCCGCTGTGTGTGGTCAACGTTGACAACACACAATAGGAGTCAAAAATGGTCAGAGGGGGAGACAATGGTTTGGGAACACCAGGTATCAACTAGCAAGCACAAGGACCTTCAATAAGCTGTGCCACGGTGTGGATACCATGCACCATGTCCAACCAAAGTATGCATATGTCACTGACCATGACCAAATAATGTCACTAAGTGTTGTAGACTTTGACAACTCATAACACGAGTCAAAAATGGTCAGGGTGCAAGATAATGGTTTTTGAATACTAGTTATTGACTAGCAAGTACAAATACCTTCAATATGTAGTGGCACCGTGTGGCTCCAGTGCACAGTGACCAACCAAAGTATGCACATGTCACTGACCATGACCAACAAATTTCACTTCATGTGGTCAACGTTGACAACTCACAACACGAATTACTGATAGTAAGAGGGGGATAACAATGGTTTGGAAACACCCGCTATCAACTAGAAAGCACAAAGACCTTCAATACGTAGTGACACAGCGTGGTAACAACTGACAGTGACAAGCCAAACTAGGCATATGTCACTAACCATGACCAAAGAATTTCAACATGGGTGGTCAACGTTCACAACCCATAACATGAGTCACAAATGGTCAGAGGTGGAAACAATGGTTTCAAAACGCTATGTATCTTATAGCAAGTACAAATATCTTTCGTGTGTATTGGCACGGTGTGGCTATCGTGCACAATGACCTATCCAAGTAGGCATTCGTCGCTGCTCATGACCAAAGAAGTTTAGTGTGTGTGGTATCAACTAGCAAGTACAAAGCACTTCTAAAAGTGGTGGCACGGTGTGGCTACCATTTACAATGACCAACCAAAGTATTATTGTGTCACTGAATATCATAAAAAGAGTTTCACCGTGTGCTGTCAACTTTCCTTCTTAGGGCTGGTCAATCGGAGCAATGGTTGAGAGGTTATTCAAGCTCGAAGTTGCAAAATTTGAAATTCCGTCTGCGTCAATTCTTTATGAATAAACTAACTTTGTTGTCATTCATACATTTGAAAACTACCCTCTAATCTTAAAATCCCTTATTTATTGCCCTTTACACATAGGAACCCTTCTAATGTCATTTGGACATCATATGAACACCGTGTGAGTTGGCTTGGTGCTTATAGAGTTTGATTCAGGAGCGGTAGGTCCTAGGTTTGAATCCTCGTACGCGCAATGTAGAATAGGCTCGCGACCTGGGGGGGGGGGACGGCCGTGTTCTGATACCTCAACTCTACCTTCAAGCCTAAGCCGTGAGAGGGTAGGGGGATTGTCATAATGCGGTCGAAAATCTGTCCTCCAGGTCGTCCCGGAATATCCCTTTGGGGGGGTGGGGGGAGCATTCCAGTGAAGGCACCTACGCGTAACAAATCAACAANAGGAGCGGTAGGTCCTAGGTTTGAATCCTCGTACGCGCAATGTAGAATAGGCTCGCGACCTGGGGGGGGGGGACGGCCGTGTTCTGATACCTCAACTCTACCTTCAAGCCTAAGCCGTGAGAGGGTAGGGGGATTGTCATAATGCGGTCGAAAATCTGTCCTCCAGGTCGTCCCGGAATATCCCTTTGGGGGGGTGGGGGGAGCATTCCAGTGAAGGCACCTACGCGTAACAAATCAGCAAAAACCGACCTGGTGTCAAAGGGAGAAACCCTTTTCTATTTATTGACTAGCAAGTGCACAGAATTTCAACAAGTAGTGGAACGGTGTCGCTACCATGCACAATGACCAACCAGATTAGGCATGTGCCACTTACCAAGACCAAAAAAAATTATTATGTGTGGTCAACGTTGACAACCCATAATATGGATCACGAATTGTTGGAGGGGGAAACAATGGGTTGGGAATAGTAGATACCAACTACCAAGTACAACGACCATCAGTCAGTAGTAGCACAGTGTGGCTACCAGTATGTACTGCCTTTGACCAAAGAAATCCGCTGTGTGTGGTCAATGTTGACAGCTCATAATACGAGTCACAAATGGTCAAAGGGGTAAACAATGGTTTGGGAACACCAAGTATCAAATAGCAAGCACAAGGGGCTTCAATACGCTGTGGCACGGTATGGAGACCATGCACGATGACCAACCAAAGTAGGCATATGTCACTGACCATGACCAAATAATGCCACCAAGTGTGGTCAACTTTGACAACTCATAACACGAGTCACAAATGGTCAGGGTGGAAGAGAATGGTTTGTGAATACTAGTTATCGACTAGCAAGTACAAATACCTTCAATATGTAGTGGCACAATGTGGCTTCAATGCACAGTGACCAACCAAATTATGCATATGTCACTAACCATGACCAACAAATTTCACTTCATGTGGTCAACGTTGAAAACGCATAACATGATTCACAAATGGTCAGAGGGGAAAACAATGCATTGGAAACACTAGTTATCAACTAGCAAGTACAAATATCTTCAACAAGCAGTGGCACGGTATGGCTAGCGTGCACAGTGACCAACCAAAGGATGCATACGTCACTGACTACGACTGAATAAGTCCACTATGTGTGGTCAACATTGACAACTCATAACACGAGTCACAACTGGTCAGAGGGAGAGACAATGGTTTTGGAAGCATATGTATTGACTAGAAAGGACAAAGAACTTCAATACGTAGTGGCACGGTGTGGCTAATATGCACACCAAACAACCAAACTAGGCACATGTCACTGATCATGACCAGAGATTTTCAATATGGGTGGTCAACATTGACCAACCATAACACGAGACACAAACGGTCAGGAGAGGAAACAATGATATGGGAATATCGGTTCTGAGCTACCAAGTACAACAACATTCAGTCTGTAGTAGCACGATGTGGCTACCATGCACAATGACCGACCAAAGTAGGCATATGTACGGGCTTTGACCAAAGAAATCCGCTTTGTGTGGTCAACGTTGACAACTCATAATACGAGTCACAAATGGTCAGAGGGGGGAACAATGGTTTGGGAACACCAGGTATCAAATAGCAAGCACAAGGGGCTTCAATACGCTGTGGCACGGTGTGGAGACCCTGCACGATGACCAACCAAAGTAGGCATATGTCACTGACCATGACCAAATAATGTCACCAAGTGTGGTAAACTTTGACAACTCATAACACGAGTCACAAATGGTCAGGGTGGAAGACAATGGTTTGTGAATACTAGTTATCGACTAGCAAGTACAAATACCTTCAATATGTAGTGGCACAATGTGGCTTCAATGCACAGTGACCAACCAAATTATGCATATGTCACTAACCATGACCAACAAATTTCACTTCATGTGGTCAACGTTGAAAACGCATAACACGAGTCACAAATGTTCAGAGGGGAAAACAATGCGTTGGGAACACTAGTTATCAACTAGCAAGTACAAAGACCTTCAACAAGTAGTGCCACGGTATGGTTAGCGTGCACAGTGACCAACCAAGGGATGCATACGTCACTGACTACGACCGAATAAGTCCACTATGTGTGGTCAACATTGACAACTCATAACACGAGTCACAAATGGTCAGAGGGAGAGACAATGGTTTGGGAAGCCTATGTATTGACTAGAAAGGACAAAGAACTTCAATACGTAGTGGCACGGTGTGGCTAATATGCACACCAAACAACCAAACTAGGCATATGTCACTGATCATGACCAGAGAATTTCAATATGGGTGGTCAAC
>SZWC01005257.1:46723-103469 GCA_023375785.1 Penium margaritaceum
TTGACAACTCATAACACGAGTCACAAATGGTCAGGGTGGAAGATAATGCTTTGTGAATACTAGTTATCAACTAGCAAGTACAAACACCTTCAATATGTAGTGGCAGAATGTGGCTTCAATGCACAGTGACCAACCAAAGTATCCATATGTCACTAACCATGACCAACAAATTTTACTTCATGTGGTCAACGTTGAAAACGCATAACACGAGTCACAAATGGTCAGGGTGGAAGATAATGCTTTGTGAATACTAGTTATCAACTAGCAAGTACAAACACCTTCAATATGTAGTGGCAGAATGTGGCTTCAATGCACAGTGACCAACCAAAGTATCCATATGTCACTAACCATGACCAACAAATTTTACTTCATGTGGTCAACGTTGAAAACGCATAACACGAGTCCTAAATGGTCAGAGGGGAGAACAATGCGTTGGGAACACTAGTTATCAACTAGCAAGTACAAAGAACTTCAACAAGCAGTGGCACGGTATGGCTAGCGTGCACAGTGACCAACCAAAGGATGTATACGTCACTGACTACGACCGAATAATTCCACTATGTGTGGTCAACATTGACAACTCATAACACGAGTCAAAAATGGTCAGAGGGAGAGACAATGGTTTGGGAAGCCTACGCATTGACTAGAAAGGTCAAAGAACTTCAATACGTAGTGGCACGGTGTGGCAAATATGCATACCAAACAACCAAACTAGGCATATGTCACTGATCATGCCCAGAGAATTTCAATATGGGTGGTCAATATTGACCAACCATAACACAAGTCACAAACGGTCAGGAGAGGAAACAATGCTATGAGAATATTGGTTCTCAACTACCAAGTACAACAACCGTCAATCAGTAGTAGCACGGTGTGGCTACCATGCACAATGGCCGACGAAAGTAGGCATATATACTGCCTTTGAGCAAAGAAATCCGCTGTGTGTGGTCAACGTTGACAACTCATAATACGAGTCACAAATGGTCAAAGGGGGAAGCAATGGTTTGGGAACACCAGGTATCAAACAGCAAGCACAAGGGGCTTCAATACGTTGAGGCACGGTGTGGAAACCATGCAGGATGACCAACCAAAGTAGGCATATGTCACAAACCATGACCAAATAATGCCACGAAGTATGGTAAACTTTGACAACTCATAACACGAGTCACAAATGGTCAAGATGGAAGATAATGGTTTGTTAATACTAGTTATCGACTAGCAAGTACAAACACCTTCAAGATGTAGTCGCACTATGTGGCTTCAATGCACAGTGACCAACCAAAGTATGCATATGTCACTAACCATGACCAACAAATTTCACTTCATGTGGTCAACGTTGAAAATGCATAACACGAGTCACAAATGGTCAGAGGGGAAAACAATGGGTTGGGAACACTAGTTATCAACTAGCAAGTACACAGACCTTCAACAAGCAGTAGCACGGTATGGGTAGCGTGCATAATGACCAACCAAAGGATGTATCTGTCACTGACTATGACCGAATAAGTCCACTATGTGTGGTCAACATTGACAGCTCATAACACGAGTCACAAATGGTCAGAGGGAGAGATAATGGTTTCGGAAGCCTATGTATTGACTAGTAAGGACAAAGAAATTCAATACGTAGTGGCACGGTGTGGCTAGTATGCACACCAAACAACCAAACTAGGCATATGTCACTGATCATGACCAGAGATTTTCAATATGGGTGGTCAACGTTGACCAACCATAACACAAGTCACAAATGGTCAGGAGAGGAAACAATGCTATGGGAATATCGGTTATCAACTACCACGTACAATGACTTTCAGTCACTAGTAGCATGGTGTGGCTACCATGCACAATGACCGACCAAACTAGGCATATGTACTGCCTTTGACCAAAGAAATCCGCTGTGTGTGGTCAACGTTGACAACTCATAATACGAGTCACAAATGGTCAGAGGGGGAAACAATGGTCTTGGAATACCAAGTATCAAATAGCAAGCACAAGGGGCTTCAATACGCTGTGGCATGGTGTGGATACCATGCACGATGACCAACCAAAGTAGGTATATGTCACTGATAATGACCAAATAATGTCACTGCGTGTGGTAAACTTTGACAACTCATATCACAAGTCACAAATGGTCAGGGTGGAAGATAATGGTCTGTGAATACTAGTTATCGACTAGCAAGTACAAACACCTTCAATATGTAGTGGCACAATGTGGCTTCAATGTACAGTGACCAACCAAAGTATGCATATGTCACTGACCATGACCAACAAATTTCACTTCATGTGGTCAACGTTTAAACCGAATAACACGAGTCACAAATGGTCAGAGGGGAAAACAATGCATTGGGAACACTATTTATCAACTAGCAAGTACAAAGACCTTCAAAAAGCAGTGGCACGGTATGGCCAGCGTGCACAGTGACCAACCAAAGGATGCATACGTCACTAACTACGAACGAATAAGTCCACTATGTGTGGTCAACATTGACAACTCATAACACGAGTCACAAATGGTCAGAGGGAGAGACAATGGTTTGGGAAGCCTATGTATTGATAAGAAAGGACAACGAACTTCAATACGTAGTGGCACGGTGTGGCTAATATGTACACCAAACAACCAAACTAGACATATGTCACTGATCATGACCAAAGAATTTCAATATGGGTGGTCAACATTGACCAACCATAACACGACTCACAAACGGTCAAGAGAGGAAACAATGCTATGGGAATATCGGTTTTCAACTACTAAGTACAACGACTGTCAATCAGTAGTAGCACAGTGTGGCTACCATGCACAATGACCGACCAAAGTAGGCATATGTACTGGCTTTGACCAAAGAAATCCGCTGAGCGTGGTCAACGTTGACAACTCATAATACGAGTCACAAATGGCAAGAGGGGGGAACAATGGTTTGGGAACACCAGGTATCAAATAGCAAGCACAAGGGTCTTCAATTCGCTGTGGCACGGTGTGGAGACCCTGCACAATGACCAACCAAAGTAGGCATATGTCACTGACCATGACCAAATAATGTCACCAAGTGTGGTAAACTTTGACAACTCATAACACGAGTCACAAATGGTCAGGGTGGAAGACAATGGTTTGTGAATACTAGTTACCGACTAGCAAGTACAAATACCTTCAATATGTAGTGGCACAACGTGGCTTCAATGCACAGTGACCAACCAAAGTATGCATATGTCACTAACCATGACCAACAAATGTCACTTCATGTGGTCAACGTTGAAAACGCATAACACGAGTCACAAATGGTCAGAGGGGAAAACAATGCGTTGGGAACACTAGTTATCAACTAGCAAGTTTAAAGACCTTCGACAAGCAGTGGCACGGTATGGCTAGCGTGCACAGTGACCAACCAAAGGATGCATACGTCACTGACTATGACCGAATAAGTCCACTATGTGTGGTCAACGTTGACAACTCATAACACGAGTCACAAATGGTCAGAGGGAAGGACAATGGTTGGGGAAGCCTATGTATTGACTAGAAAGGACAAAGAACTTCAATACGTAAAGGCACGGTGTGGTTAATATGCACACCAAACAACCAAACTAGACATATGTCATTGATCATGACCAGAGAATTTAAATATGGGTGGTCAACATTGACCAACCATAACACGAGTCACAAACGGTCAGGAGAGGAAACAATGCTATGGGAATGTTGATTCTCAACTACCAAGTACAACGACCGTCAATCAGTAGTAGCACGGTGTGGCTACCATGCACAATGACCGACCAAAGTAGGAATATATACTGCCTCTGAGCAATGAAATCCGCTGTGTGTGGTCAACGTTGACAACTCAAAATACGAGTCCCAAATGGTCAGAGGGGGAAGCAATGGTTTGGGAACACTAGGTATCAAACAGCAAGCACAAGGGGCTTCAATACGTTGTGGCACGGTGTGGAGACCATGCACGATGACCAACCAAAGAAGACATATGTCACAAACCATGACCAAATAATGCCACTAAGTGTGGTTAACTTTGACAACTCATAACACGAGTCACAAATGGTCAGGATGGAAGATAATGGTTTTTTAATACTAGTTATCGAGTAGAAAGTACAAACACCTTCAGTATGTAGTGGCACAATGTGGCTTCAATGCACAGTGACCAACCAAAGTATGCATATGTCACTAACCATGACCAACAAATTTCACTTCATGTGGTCAACGTTGAAAACGCATAACACGAGTCACAAATGGTCAGAGGGGAAAACAATGGGTTGGGAACACTAGTTATCAACTAGCAAGTACACAGACCTTCAACAAGCAGTACCACGGTATGGCTAGCGTGCACATTGACCAACCAAAGGATGCATACGTCACTGACTACGACCGAATAAGTCCACTATGTGTGGTCAACATTGACAGCTCATAACACGAGTCACAAATGGTCAGAGGGAGAGACAATGGTTTGGGAAGCCTATGTATTGACTAGAAAGGACAAAGAACTTCAATACGTAGTGGCACGGTGTGGCTAATATGCACACCAAACAACCAAACTAGGCATATGTCACCGATCATGACTAGAGATTTTCAATATGGGTGGTCAGCGTTGACCAACCATAACACGAGTCACAAACGGTCAGGAGAGGAAACAATGCTATGGGAATATCGGTTCTCAACTACCAAGTACAACGACTTTCAGTCAGTGGTAGCACGGTGTGGCTACCATGTACAATGAATGACCAAACTAGGCATATGTACTGCCTTTGACCAAAGAAATCCGCTGTGTGTGGTCAACGTTGACAACTCATAATACGAGTCACAAATGGTCAGAGGGGGAAACAATGGTCTGGGAATACCAAGTATCAAATAGCAAGCACAAGGGGCTTCAATACGCTGTGGCACGGTGTGGAGACCATGCACGGTGACCAACCAAAGTAGGCATATGTCAGTGACCATGACCAAATAATGTCACTACGTGTGGTAAACTTTGACAACTCATAACACAAGTCACAAATGGTCAGGGTGGAAGATAATGGGTTGTGAATACTAGTTATCGACTAGCAAGTACAAATACCTTCAATATGTAGTGGCAGAATGTGGCTTCAATGACAAAGTCACCAACCAAAGTATGCATATGTCACTAACCATGACCAACAAACTTCACTTCATGTGGTCAACGTTGAAAATGCATAACACGAGTCACAAATGGTCAGAGGGGAAAACAATGTGTTGGGAACACAAGTTATCAACTAGCAATTACAAAGAACTTCAACAAGCATTGGCACGGTATGGCTAGCGTGCACAGTGACCAACCAAAGGATGCATACGTCACAGACTACGACCGAATAAGTCCACTGTGTGTGGTCAACATTGACAACTCATAACACGAGTCACAAATGGTCAGAGGGAGAGACAATGGTTTGGGAAGCCTATGTATTGACTACAAAGGACAAAGAACTTCAATACGTAGTGGCACGGTGTGGCTAATATGCACACCAAACAACCAAACTAGGCATATGTCATTGATCATGACTAGATAATTTCAATATGGGTGGTCAACATTGACTAACCATAACACGAGTCACAAACGGCAGGAGAGGAAACAATGCTATGGGAATATTGGTTCTCAACTACCAAGTACAACAACCGTCAATCAGTAGTAGCACGATGTGGCTACCATGCACAATGACCGACGAAAGTAGGCATATATACTACCTTTGACCAAAGAAATCCGCTGTGAGTGGACAACGTTGACAACTCATAATACGAGTCACAAATGGTCAGAGGGGGAAGCAATTGTTTGGGAACACCAAGTATCAAACATCATGCACAAGGGGCTTCAATACGTTGTGGCACGGTGTGGAGACCATGCACGATGACCAACCAAAGTAGGCATATGTCATAAACCATGACCAAATAATGCCACTAAGTGTGGTAAACTTTGACAACTCATAACACGAGTCACAAATGGTCAGGGTGGAAGACAATGGTTTGTGAATACTAGTTATCAACTAGCAAGTACAAACACCTTCAATATGTAGTGGCACAATGTGGCTTCAATGCACAGTGACCAACCAAAGTATGCATATGTCACTAACCATGACCAACAAATTTCACTTCATGTGGTCAACGTTGAAAACGCATAACACGAGTCACAAATGGTCAGAGGGATAGACAATGGTTTGGGAAGCCTATGTATTGACTAGAAAGGACAAAGATTTTCAATGCGTAGTGGCACGGTGTGGCTAATATGCACACCAAACAACCAAACTAGGCATATGTCACTGATCATGAACAGAGATTTTCAATATGGGTGGTCAACGTTGACCAACCATAACACGAGTCACAAACGGTCAGGATAGGAAACAATGCTATGGGAATATCGGTTCTCAACTACCAAGTACAACGACTTTCAGTCAGTAGTAGCACGCTGTGGCTACCATGCACAATGACCGACCAAACTAGGCATATGTATTGCCTTTGACCAAAGAAATCCGCTGTGTGTGGTCAACGTTGACAACTCATAATACGAGTCACAAATGGTCAGAAAGGGAAACAATGGTTTGGGAATACCAAGTATCAAATAGCAAGCACAAGGGGCTTCAATACGCTGTGGCACGGTGTGGAGACCATGCACGATGACCAACCAAAGTAGGCATATGTCACTGACCATGACCAAATAATGTCACTACGTGTGGTAAACTTTGACAACTCATAACACGAGTCACAAATGGTCAGGGTGGAAGATAATGGTTTGTGAATACTAGTTATCGACTAGCAAGTACAAATACCTTCAATATGTAGTGGCACAATGTGGCTTCAATGCACAGTGACCAACCAAAGTATGCATATGTCACTAACCATGACCAACAAATTTCACTTCATGTGGTCAACATTCAAAACACATAGCACGAGTCACAAACGGCCAGAGCGGAAAACAAAGGGTTGGGAACACTAGTTATCAACTAGCAAGTAAAAAGACCTTCACCAAGCTGTGGCACGGTATGGCTAGTGTACACAGTGACCAACCAAAGGATGCATACGTCACTGACTACGACCGAACAAGTCCACTATGTGTGGTCAACATTGACAACTCATAACACGAGTCACAAATGGTTAGAGGGCGAGACAATGGTTTGGGAAGCCAACGTATTGACTAGAAAGGACAAAGAACTTCAATACGTAGTGGCACGGTGTGGCTAATATGCACACCAAACAACCCAACTAGGCATATGTCACTGATCATGACCGGAGAATTTCAATATGGGTGGTCAACATTGACCAACCATAACACGAGTCACAAACGGTCAGCAGAGAAAACAATGCTATGGGAATATCGGGTCTCAACTACCAAGTGCAACGACTGTCAGTCAGTAGTAGCACGGTGTGGCAACCATGCACAATGACCGACCAATGTAGGCATATGTATTGCCTTTGACCAAAGAAATCCGCTGTGTGGTCAACGTTGACAACTCATAATACATGTCACAAATGGTCAGAGGGGGGAAACAATTGTTTGGGAACACCAAGTATCAAATAGCAAGCACAAGGGGGCTTCAATACGCTGTGGCACGGTGTCGAGACCATGCACGAGGACCAACCAAAGTAGGCATATGTCACTGACCATGCCCAAACTATGTCACCAAGTATGGTAAACTTTGACAACTCATAACACGAGTCACAAATGGTCAGGGTGGAAGATAATGGTTTGTGAATACTAGTTATCGACTAGCAAGGACAAATACCATCAATATATAGTGGCACAATGTGGCTTCAATGCACAGTGACCAACCAAAGTATGCATATGTCACTAACCATGACCAACAAATTTCACTTCATGTGATCAACTTTGAAAACACATAACACGAGTCACAAATGGTCAGAGGGGAAAACAATGGGTTGGGAACACTAGTTATCAACTAGCAAGTAAAAAGACCTTCAACAAGCAGTGGCACGGTATGGCTAGCGTGCACAGTGACCACCCAAGGGATGCATACGTCACTGATTACGACCGAATAAGTCCACTATGTGTGGTCAACATTGACAACTCATAACACGAGCCACAAATGGTCAGAGGGAGAGACAATGGTTTGGGAAGCCTATGTATTGAGTAGAGAGGACAAAGAACTTCAATACGCAGTGGCACGGTGTGGCTAATATGCACACCAAACAACCAAACTAGGCATATGTCACTGATCATGACCAGAGAATTTGAATATGGGTGGTCAACATTGACCAACCATAACACGAGTCACAAAAGGTCAGAGAGGAAACAATACTATGGGAATATTGGTTCTCAACTACCAAGTACAACGACCGTCAATCAGTAGTAGCACCGTGTGGCTACCATGCACAAATACCGACCAAAGTAGGCATATATACTGCCTTTGAGCAAAGAAATCCGCTGTGTGTGGTCAACGTTGACAACTCATAATACAAGTCACAAATGGTCAGAGGGGGAAGAAATGGTTTGGGAACACCAGGTATCAAATACTTAGCACAAGGGTCTTCAATACGTTGTGCCACGGTGTGGAGACCATGCACGATGACCAACCAAAGTAGGCATATGTTACAAACCATGACCAAACAATGCCAGTAAGTGTGGTAAACTATGACAACTCATAACACGAGTCACAAATGGTCAGGGTGGAAGATAATGGTTTGTGAATACTAGTTATGGACTAGCAAGTACAAACACCTTCAATATGTAGTGGCACAATGTGGCTTCAATGCCCAGTGACCAACCAAAGTATGCATATGTCACTAACCATTACCAACAAATTTCACTTCATGTGGTCAACGTTGAAAACGCATTACACGATTCACAAATGGTCAGAGAGAGAAACAATGGGTTGTGAACACTAGTTATCAACCAGCAAGTACAAATACCTTCAACAAGCAGTGGCACGGTATGGGTAGCGTGTACAGTGACCAACCAAAGGATGCATACGTCACTGAATACGAACGAATAAGTCCACTATGTGTCGTCAACATTGACAACTCATAACACGAGTCACAAATTATCAGAGGGAGAGACAATGGTTTGGGAAGCCTATGTATTGACTAGAATGGACAAGGAACTTCAATACGTAGTGGCACGGTGTGGCTAGTATGCACACCAAACAACCAAACTAGGCACATGTCACTGATCATGACCAGAGAATTTCAACATGGGTGGTCAATGTTGACCAACCATAACAGGAGTCACAAACGGTTAGGAGAGGAAACAATGATATGGGAATATCGGTTCTCAGCTACCAAGTACAACGACCTTCAGTCAGTAGTAGCACGGTGTGGCTACCATGCATAATGACCGACCAAACTAGGCATTTGTACTGCCTTTGACCAAAGAAATCCATTGTGTGTGGTCAACGTTGACAACTCATAATACGATTCACAAATGGTCAGAGGGGGAAACAATGGGTTGGGAACACCAAGTACCAAATAGCAAGCACAAGGGGCTTCAATACGCTGTGGCACGGTGTGGAGACCATGCACGACGACCAACCAAAGTAGGCATATGTCACTTACCATGACAAAATAATGTCACTAAGTGTGGTAAGCTTTGACAACTCATAACACGAGTCACAAGTGGTCAGGTTGGGAGATAATGGTTTGTGAATACTAGTTATCGACTAGCAAGTACAACTACCTTCATTATGTAGTAGCAAAATGAGGCTTCAATGCACAGTGACCAACCAAAGTATGCATATGTCACTAACCATGACCAACAAATTTCACTTCATGTGGTCAACGTTGAAAACACATAACACGAGTGAAAAATGGTCAGAGAAGAAAACAATGGGTTGGGAACACTAGTTATCAACTAGCAAGTACAAAGACCTTCAACAAGCAGTGGCAAGGTATGGCTAGCGTGCACAGTAACCAACCAAAGGATGCATACGTCACTGACTACAACCGAATAAGTCCACTATGTGTGGTCAACATTGTCAACTCATAATACGAGTCACAAATGGTCAGCGGGAGAGACAATGGTTTGGGAAGCCAATGTATTGACCATAAAGGACAAAGATATACAATACGTATTGGCACGGTGTGGCTAATATGCACACCAAACAACCAAACAAGGCATATGTTACTGATCATGACCAGAGAATTTCAATATGGGTGGTCAACATTGACCAACCATAACACGAGTCACAAACGATCAGGATAGAAAACAATGATATGGGAATATCGGTTCTCAACTACCAAGTACAACGATCATCAGTCAGTAGTAGCACGGTGTGGCTACCATGCACAATGACCGACCAAAGTGGGCATATGTACTACCTTTGACCAAAGAAATCTGCTGTGTGTGGTCAACGTTGACAACTCATAATACAAGTCACAAATGGTGAGAGGGGGAAACAATGGTTTGGGAACACCAGGTATCAAATAGCAAGCACAAGGGGCTTCAATATGCTGTGGCACAGTGTGGATACCATGCACGATGTCAAACCAAAGTAGGCATATGTCACTGACCATGACCAAATAATGTCACTATGTGTGGTAAACTTTGACAACTCATAACACGAGTCACAAATGGTCAGGGTGGAAGATAATGGTTTTTGAATATTAGTTATCGACTAGCAAGTACAAATATCTTAACTTTGTTGTTGCACAATGTGGCTTCAATGCACAGTGACCAACCAAAGTATGCATATGTCACTAACCATGTCCAACAAATTTCACTTCATGTGGTCAACGTTGAAAACGCAAAACACGAGTCACAAATGGTCAGAGGGGAAAACAATGGGTTGGGAACACTAGTTATCAACTAGCAAGTACAAAGACCTTCAACAAGAAGTGGCATGGTATGGCTCGCATGCACAGTGACCAACCAAAGGATGCATACGTCACTGACTACGACCAAATAAGGCCACTATGTGTGGTCAACATTGACAACTCATTACACGAGTCACAAATGACCAGAGGGAGAGACAATGGTTTGGGAATCCTATGTATTGACTAGAAAAAACAAAGAAGCTCAATACGTAGTGGCACGGTGTGGATAATATGCGCAGCAAACAACCAAACTAGGCATATGTCACTGATCATGACCAGAGAATTTCCATGTGGGTGGTCAACGTTGACCAACCATAACACGACTCACAAACGGTCAGGAGAGGAAACAATGCTATGGGAATATCGGTTCTCAACTACCAAGTACAACGACCTTCATTCTTGAGTAGCACGGTGTGGCTACCATGCACAATACCGACCAAACTAGGCATATGTACTGCCTTTGACCAAAGAAATCCGCTGTGAGTAGTCAACGTTGACAACTCATAATACGAGTCACAAATGGTCAGAGGGGGAAACAATGGCTTGGGAACACCAAGTATCAAATAGCAAGCACAAGAAGCTTCAATACGCTGTGGCACGGTGTGGAGACCATGCACGACGACCAACCAAAGTAGGCTTATGTCACTTACCATGACCAAATAATGTCACCAAGTGTGGTAAACCTTTACAACTCATCACACGAGTCACAAATAGTGAGGGTGGAAGATAATGGTTTTTGAATACTAGTTATCGACTAGCAAGTACAAATACCTTCAATATGTAGTGGCACAATGTGGCTTCAATGCACAGTGACCAACCAAAATATGCATATGTCACTAACCATGACCAACAAATTTCACTTCATGTGGTCAACGTTGAAAATGCATAACACGAGTCACAAATGGTCAGAGGGGAAAACAATGCGTTAAGAACACTAGTTGTCAACTAGCAAGTACAAAGACCTTCAACAAGCAGTGGTACGGTATGGCTAGCGTGCTCAGTGACCAACCAAAGGATGCATACGTCACTGACTACGACCGAATAAATCCACTATGTGTGGTCAACATTGACAACTCATAACACGAGACACAAATGGTCAGAGGGAGAGACAATGGTTTGGGAAGCCTCTGTATTGACTATAAAGGACAAAGAATTTCAATACGTAGTGGCACGGTGTGGCTAATATGTACACCAAACAACCAAACTAGGCATATGTCACTGATCATGACCAGAGAATTTCAATACGGGTGGTCAACGTTGACCAACCATAACACGACTCACAAACGGTCAGGAGAGGAAACAATGCTATGGGAATATCGGTTCTTAAATACCAAGTACAACGACCTTCAGTCAGTAGTAGCACGGTGTGGCTACCATGCACAATGACCGACCAAACTAGGCATGTGTACTGCCTTTGACCAAGGAAATCCGCTGTGTGTGTTCAACGTTGACAACTCATAATACAAGTCACGAATGGTCAGAGGGGGAAACAATGGGTTGGGAACCCCAAGTATCAAATAGCAAGCACAAGGGGCTTCAATACGCTGTGGCACGGTGTGGAGACCATGCACGATGACAAACCAAAGTAGGCATATGTCACTGACCATGACCAAATAATGTCACCTAGTGTGGTAAACTTTGACAACTCATAACACGAGTCACAAATAGTCATGGTGGAAGAGAATGGTTTGTGAATACTAGCTATCAACTAGCAAGTACAAATACCTTCAATGTGTAGTGGCACAATGTGGCTTCAATGCACAGTGACCAACCAAAGTATGCATATGTCACTAACCATGACCAACAAATTTCACTTAATGTGGTCAACGTTGAAGACGCATAACACGAGTCACAAATGGTCAGAGGGGGAAACAATGCGTTGGGAACACTAGTTATCAACTAGCAAGTACAAAGACCTTCAACAAGCAGTGGCACGGTATGGCTAGCGTGCACAGTGACCAACCAAAGGATGCATACGTCACTGACTACGACCGAATAAATCCACTATGTGTGGTCAACATTGACAACTCATAACACGAGTCACAAATGGTCAGAGGGAGATACAATGGTTTGGGAAGCCTATGTATTGGCTAGAAAGGACAAANCGAGTCACAAATGGTCAGAGGGGAAAACAATGCGTTGGGAACACTAGTTATCAACTAGCAAGTACAAAGACCTTCAACAAGCAGTGGCACGGTATGGCTAGCGTGCACAGTGACCAACCAAAGGATGCATACGTCACTGACTACGACCGAATAAGTCCACTATGTGTGGCCAACATTGACAACTCATAACACGAGTCACAAATGGTCAGAGGGAGATACAATGGTTTGGGAAGCCTATGTATTGGCTAGAAAGGACAAATAACTTCAATACGTAGTGGCACGGTGTGGCTAATATGCACACCAAACAACCAAACTAGGCATATGTCACTGATCATGACCAGATAATTTCAATATGGGTGGTCAACATTGACCAACCATAAGACGAGTCACAAACGGTCAGGAAAGGAAACAATGCTATGGGAATATTGGTTCTCAACTACCGAGTACAACAACCGTCAGTCAGTAGTAGCACGGTGTGGCTACCATGCACAATGACCGACCAAAGTAGGCATATATACTGCCTTTTAGCAAAGAAATCCGCTGTGTGTGTTCAACATTGACAACTCATAATACGATTCCCAAATGGTCTGAAGGGGAAGCAATGGTTTGGGAACACCAGGCATCAAACAGCAAGCACAAGGGACTTCAAAACGTTGTGGCATGGTGTGGAGATCATGCACGATGACTAACCAAAGTAGGCATATGTCACAAACCATGACCAAATAATGCCGATAAGTGTGGTAAACTTTGACAACTCATAACACGAGGCACAAGTGGTCAGGGTGGAAGATGATGCTTTGTGAATACTAGTTATCGACTAGAAAGTACAAACACCTTCAATATGTAGTGGCACAATGTGGCTTCAATGCACAGTGACCAACCAAAGTATGCATATATCACTAACCATGACCAACTAATTTCACTTCATGTGGTCAACGTTGAATACGCATAACACGAGTCACAAATGGTCAGAGGGGAAAACAATGCGTTGGGAACACTAGTTATCAACTAGCAAGTACAAAGACCTTTAACAAGCAGTGGCACGGTATGGCTAGCGTGCAGAGTGACCAGCCAAAGGATGCATACGTCACTGACTACGACAGAATAAGTCTCCTATGTGTGGTCAACATTGACAACTCATAACACGAGTCACAAATGGTCAGAGGGAGAGACAATGGTTTGGGAAGCCTATGTATTGACTAGAAAGGACAGAGAACTTCAATACGTAGTGGCACGGTGTGGCTAATATGCACACCAAACAACCAAACTAGGCATATGTCACTGATCATGACCAGAGAATTTCAATATGGGTGGTCAACGTTGACCAACCATAACACGAGTCACAAACGGTCAGGANTGACAACTCATAACACGAGTCACAAATGGTCAGAGGGAGAGACAATGGTTTGGGAAGCCTATGTATTGACTAGAAAGGACAAAGAACTTCAATACGTAGTGGCACGGTGTGGCTAATATGCACACCAAACAACCAAACTAGGCATATGTCACTGATCATGACCAGAGAATTTCAATATGGGTGGTCAACGTTGACCAACCATAACACGAGTCACAAACGGTCAGGAGAGGAAACAATGCTATGGGAATATTGGTTCTCAACTACCAAGTACAACGACCGTCAATCAGTAGTAGCACGGTGTGGCTACCATGCACAGTGACCGACCAAAGTAGGCATATATACTGCCTTTGAGTAAAGAAATCCGTTGTGTGTGGTCAACGTTGACAACTCATAATACGAGTCACAAATGGTCAGAGGGGGAAGCAATGGTTTGGGAACACCAAGTATCAAACAGCACGCACAAGGGGCTTCAATACGTTGTGGCACGGTGTGGAGACCATGCACGATGACCAACCAAAGTAGGCATATGTCACAAATTATGACCAAATAATGCCACTATGTATGGTAAACTTTGACAACTCATAACACGAGTCAAAAATGGTAGGGTGGAAGATAATGGTTTGTGAATACTAGTTATCAACTAGCAAGTACAAAAACCTTCAATATGTAGTGGCACAATGTGGCTTCAATGCACAGTGACCAACCAAAGCATGCACATGTCACTGACTATGACCAACAAATTTCACTTCATGTTGTCAATGTTGACAACTCACAACACAAGTTACTGATAGTCAGAGGGGGGTAACAATGGTTTGGAAACCCTAGCTATCAACTAGAAAACACAAAGACCTTCAATACGTAGTGACACGGCGTGGTAAAAACTGACAGTGACAAACCAAACTAGGCATATGTCACTAACCATGACCAAAGAATTTCAATATGGGTGGGCAACGTTCACAACCCATAACATGAGTCACAAACGGTCAGAGGGGGAAACAATGGTTTCAATACGCTATGTATCTTCTAGCAAGTACAAATATCTTTCGTGTGTATTGGCACGGTGTTGCTACCGTGCACAATGACCTATCCAAGTAGGCATACATCACTGCTCATGACCAAAGAAGTTTAGTGTGTGTGGTCAACGTTCACAACTCATCATACAAGTAAAAAATGGGCAGAGGGAGAAACAATGGGTTGGGAATACGTGGTATCGACTAGCAAGTATAAAGACCTTCGATAAGTGGTGGCACGGTGTGGCTACCATGCACAATGACCAACCAAAGTATTATTGTGTCACTGAATATCATAAAAAGAGTTTCATTATGTGTTGTCAACTTTCCTTCTTACGGCTGGTCAATCGGAGCAATGGTTGAGGGGTTATTCAAGCTTGAAGTTGCAAAATTTGAAATTCTGTCTGCGTCAATTCTTTATGAATAAACTAACTTTGTTATCATTCATAATTTTGAAAACTACCCTCTAATCTTACATCCCCTTATTTAATGCCATTTACACATAGGAACCCTTGTACTGTCATTTGGACATCATATGAACACCGTGTGAGTTGGCTTAGTGATTATAGAGTTTGATTCTGGAGCAGTAGGTCCTAGGTTTGAATCCTCGTACGCGCAATACAGAATAGGCCTGCAACCTGGGGGGGGGGGCGGCCGTGTTGTGAAACCTCAACTCTACCTTTGAGCCTAAGCCGTGGGGCGGTAGGGGGGTTGTCATAATGCGGTCACAAATCTGTCCTCCAGGTCGTCCACGGAACATCCCTCCAGGGGGGTGGGAGGGAGTATTACAGCGAAGGCACCTACGCGTAACAAATCAACAAAAACCGACCTGTTGTCAAAGGGAGAAACCTTTTCCCATTTATTGACTAGCAAGTGCAAAGAATTTCAACAAGTAGTGGAACGGTGTGGCTACCATGCATAATGACCAACCAGATTAGGCATCTGCCACTTACCATGACCAAATAATTTTACTATGTGTGGTCAACGTTGACAACCCATCATATGGGTCACGAATTGTCGGAGGGGGAAACAATGGGTTGGGAATAGAAGATACCAACTACCAAGTACAACGACCTTCAGTCAGTAGTAGCATGGTGTGGCTACCATGCACAATGACCGACCAAACTAGGCATATGTACTGCCTTTGACAAAAGAAATCCGCTGTGTGTGGTCAACGTTGACAACTCATAATACGAGTCACAAATGGTCAGAGGGGAAAAACATGGTTTGGGAACACCAAGTATCAAATAGCAAGCACAAGGGGCTTCAATACGATGTGCCACGGTGTGGAGACCATGCACGATGACCAACCAAAGTAGGCATATGTCACTGACCATGAACAATAAGTGTGGTAAACTTTGACAACTCACAACACGAGTCACAAATGGGCAGGGTGGAAGAGAATAGTTTGTGAATACTAGTTATCAAATAGTAAGTACAAATACCTTCAATACGTAGTGGCACAATGTGGCTTCAATGCACAGTGACCAACCAAAGTAAGCCTATGTCAGTAATAACGACGAACAAATTTCACTTCATGTGGTCAACGTTGAAAACGCATAACACGAGTCACAAATGGTCAGAGGGGAAAACAATGGGTTGGGAACACTAGTTATCAACTAGCAAATACAAAGACCTTCAACAAGCAGTGGCATCGTATGGCTAGCATGCACAGTGACCAACCAAAGGATGCAGTCGTCACTGACTACGACCGAATAAGTCCACTATGTGTGGTCAACATTGACAACTCATAACACGAGTCACAAATGGTCTGATGGAGAGACAATGGTTTGGGGAGCCTATGTATTGACTAGAAAGGACAAAGAACTTCAATACGTAGTGGCATGGTGTGGCTAATGTGCACACCAAACAACCAAACTAGGCATATGTCACTGATCACGACCAGAGATTTTCAATATGGGTGGTCAACGTTGACCAACCATAACACGAGTCACAAACGGTCAGGAGAGGAAACAATGCTATGGAAATATCGGTTCTCCACTACCAAGTTCAACGACCTTCAGTGAGTAGTAGCACGGTGTGGCTACCATGCACAATTCGCGACCAAAGTAGGCATATGTACTACCTTTGACCAATGAAATCCGCTGTGTGTGGTCAACGTTGACAACTCATAATACGAGTCACAAATGGTCAGAGGGGGAAACAATGGTTTGGGAACACCAAGTATCAAATAGCAAGCACAAGGGGCTTCAATACACTGTGGCACGGTGCGGAGACCATGCACGATGACCAACCAAAGTAGGCATATGTACTACCTTTGACCAATGAAATCCGCTGTGTGTGGTCAACGTTGACAACTCATAATACGAGTCACAAATGGTCAGAGGGGGAAACAATGGTTTGGGAACACCAAGTATCAAATAGCAAGCACAAGGGGCTTCAATACACTGTGGCACGGTGCGGAGACCATGCACGATGACCAACCAAAGTAGGAATATGTCACTGACCATGACCAAACAATGTCACCAAGTGTGGTAAACTTTGACAACTCATAACACGAGTCACAAATGGTCAGGGTGAAAGATAATGGTTTGTGAATACTATTTATCGCCCAGCAAGTACAAATACCTTCAATATGTAGTGGCACAACGTGGCTTCAATGCACAGTGACCAACCAAAGTATGCATATGTCACTTACCATGACCAACAAATATCACTTCATGTGGTCAACGTTGAAAACGCAAAACAAGAGTCACAAATGGTCAGAGGGGAAAACAATGGGTTGGGAACACTAGTTATCAACTAGCAAGTACAAAGACCTTCAACAAGCAGTGGCATTGTATGGCTAGCGTGCACAGTGACCAGCCAAAGGATGCATACGTCACTGACTACGACCGAATAAGTCCACTATGTGTGGTCAACATTGACAACTCATAACACGAGTCACAAATGGTCAAAGGGAGAAACAATGGTCTGGGAAGCCTATGTATTGACTAGAAAGGACAAAGAACTTCAATACGTAGTGGCTATGTGTGGCTAATATGCACACCAAACAACCAAACTAGGCATATGTCACTGATCATGACCAGAGATTTTCAATATGGGTGGTCAACGTTGACCAGCCATAACACGAGTCACAAACGGTCAGGAGAGGAAACAATGCTATGGGAATATTGGTTCTCAACTACCAAGTACAACGACCGTCAATAAGTAGTAGCACGGTGTGGCTACCATGCAGAATGACCGACCAAAGTATGCATATATACTGCCTTTGAGCAAAGAAATCCGCTATGTTTGGTCAACGTTGACAACTCATAATACGAGTCAGAAATGGTCAGAGGGGGAAACAATGGTTTGGGAACACCAAGTATCAAATAGAAAGCACAAGGGGCTTCAATACAATGTGGCACGGTGTGGAGACCATGCACGATGACCAACCAAAGTAGGCATATGTCACTGACCATGACCAAATAATGTCACCAAGTGTGGTAAACTTTGACAACTCATAACACGAGTCACAAATAGTCAGGGTGAAAGATAATGGTTTGTGAATACTATTTATCGACCAGCAAGTACAAATACCTTCTATATGTAGTGGCACAATGTGGCTTCAATGCACAGTGACCAACCAAAGTATGCATATGTCACTAACCATGACCAACAAATATCACTTCATGTGGTCAACGTTGAAAACGCATAACACGAGTCACAAATGGTCAGACGGGAAAACAATGTGTTGGGAACACTAGTTATAAACTAGCAAGTACAAAGACCTTCAACAAGCAGTGGCACGGTATGGCTAACGTGCATAGTGACCAACCAAAGGATGCATACGTCACTGACTACGACCGAATAAGTCCACTATGTGTGGTCAACATTGACAACTCATAACACGAGTCACAAATGGTCAGAGGGAGAGACAATGGTTTGGGAAGCCTATGTATTGACTATAAAGGACAAAGAACTTCAATACGTAGTGGCACGGTGTGGCTAATATGCACACCAAACAACCAAACTAGGCATATGTCACTGATCATGACCAGAGATTTTCAATAAGGGTAGTCAACGTTGACCAACCATAACACGAGTCACAAACGGTCAGGAGAGGAAACAATGCTATGGGAATATTTGTTCTCAACTACCAAGTACAACGACTGTCAATAAGTAGTAGCACGGTGTGGCTACCATGCAGAATGACTGACCAAAGTAGGCATATATACTGCCTTTGAGCAAAGAAATCCGCTGGTTTGGTCAACGTTGACAACTCATAATACGAGTCACAAATGGCCAGAGGGGGAAGCAATGGTTTGGGAACACCAGGTATCAAACAACAAGCACAAGGGGCGTCAATACGTTGTGGCACGGTGTGGAGACCATGCACGATGACCAACCAAAGTAGGCATATGCCACAAACCATGACCAAATAATGCCACTAAGTGTGGTAAACTTTGACAACTCCTAACACGAGTCACAAATGGTCAGGGTGGAAGAGAATGGTCTGTGAATACTAGATATCGACTAGAAAGTACAAACACCTTCAATATGTAGTGGCACAATGTGGCTTCAATGCACAGTGACCAACCAAAGTATGCATATGTCACTAACCATGACCAACAAATTTCACTTCATGTGGTCAACATTGAAAACACATAACACGAGTCACAAATGGTCAAAGGGGAAAACAATGGGTTGGGAACACTAGTTATCAACTAGCAAGTACAAAGACCTTCAACAAGCAGTGGCATCGTATGGCTAGCGTGCACAGTGACCAACCAAAGGATGCATACGTCACTGACTACGACCGAATGAGTCCACTATGTGTGGTCAACATTGACAACTCATAACACGAGTCACAAATGGTCAGAGGGAGAAACAATGGTCTAGGAAGCCTATGTATTGACTAGAAAGGACAAAGAACTTCAATACGTAGTGGCACGGTGTGGCTAATATGCACACCAAACAACCAAACTAGGCATATGTCACTAATCATGACAAGAGATTTTCAATATGGGTGGTCAACGTTGACCAACCATAACACGAGTCACAAACGGTCAGGAGAGGAAACAATGCTATGGGAATATCGGTTCTCAACTACCAAGTACAACGACTGTCAATCAGTAGTAGCACGGTGTGGCTACCATGCACAATGACCGACCAAAGTAGGCATATATACTGCCTTTGAGCAAAGAAATCCGCTGTGTGTGGTCAGCGTTGACAACTCATAATACGAATCACAAATGGTCAGAGGGGGAAGCAATCGTTTGGGAACACCAGGTATGAAACAGCAAGCACAAGGGGCTTCAATACGTTGTGGCACGTTGTGGAGACCATGCACGATGACCAACCAAAGTAGGCATATGTCACAAACCATGACCAAATAATACCACTAAGCGTGGTAAACTTTGACAACTCATAACACGAGTCACAAATGGTCAGGGTGGAAGATAATTGTTTGTGAATACTAGTTATCGACTAGCAAGTACAAAAACCATCAATATGTAGTGGCACAATGTGGCTTCAATACACAGTGACAAACCAAAGTATGCATGTGTCACTAACCATGACCAATAAATTTCACTTCATGTGGTCAACGTTGAAAACGCATAACACGAGTCACAAATGGTCAGAGGGGAAAACAATGGTTTGGGAACACTAGTTAACAACTAGCAAGTACAAAGACCTTCAACAAGCAGTGGCATTCTATGGCTAGAGTGCACAGTGACCAACCAAAGGATGCACACGTCACTGACTATGACCAAATAAGTCCACTATGTGTGGTCAACATTGACAACTTATAACACGAGTCACAAATGGTCAGAGGGAGAGACAATGGTCTGGAAAGCCTATGTATTGACTAGAAAGGAGAAATAACTTCAATATGTAGTGGCACAGTGTGGCTAATGTGCACACCAAACAACCAGACTAGGCATATGTCACTGATCATGACCAGAGATTTTCAATATGGGTGGTCAACGTTGACCAATCATAACACGAGTCACAAACGGTCAGGAGAGGAAACAATGCTATGGGAATATCGGTTCTCAAATACCATGTACAACAACCTTCAGTCAGTAGTAGCATGGTGTGGCCACCATGCACAGTGACCGACCAAAGTAGGCATATGTACTGCCTTTGACCAAAGAAATCCGCAATGTGTGGTCAACGTTGACAACTCATAATACGAGTCACAAATGGTCAGAGGGGGAAACAAAGGTTTGGGAACACCAAGTATCAAATAGCAAGGACAAGGGGGCTTCAATACGCTGTGGCACGGTGTGGAGACCATGCACGATGACCAACCAAAGTAGGCATATGTCACTGACCATGACCAAATAATGTCACTACGCGTGGTAAACTTTGACAACTCATAACATGAGTCACAGATGGTCAGGGTGGAAGAGAATGGTTTGTGAATAATAGCTATCGAATAGCAACTATAAATACCTTCAATATGTAGTGGCACAATGTGGCTTCAATGCACAGTGACCAACCAAAGTATGCATATGTCACTAACCATGACCAACAAATTTCACTTCATGTGGTCAACGTTGAAAATGCATAACACGAGTCACAAATGGTCAGAGGGGAGAACAATGGGTTGGGAACACTAGTTATCGTCTAGCATGTACAAAGACCTTCAACAAGCAGTGGCACGGTATGGCTAGCGTGCACAGTGACCAACCAAAGGATGCATACGTCACTGACTATGACCAAATAAGTCCACTATGTGTGGTCAACATTGACAACTCATAACACGAGCCACAAATGGTCAGAGGGAGAGACAATGGTTTGGGAAGCCTATGTATTTACTAGAAAGGAAAAAGAACTTCAATACGTAGTGGCACGGTGTGGCTAATATGCACACTAAACAACCAAACTAGGTATATGTCACTGATAATGACCAGAAAATTTCAATGTGGGTGGTCAACATTGACCAACCACAACACGAGTCACAAACGGTCAGGAGAGGAAACAATGCTATGGGAATATTGGCTCTCAACTACCAAGTACAACGACTGTCAATCATTAGTAGCACGGTGTGGCTACCATGCACCATGACCGACCAAAGTAGGCATATATACTGCCTTTGAGCAAAGAAATCCGCTGTGTGTGGTCAACGTTGATAACTCATAATACGAGTCACAAATGGTCAGAGGAGGAAGCAATGGTTTGGGAACACCAGGAATCAAACAGCAAGCACAAGGGGCTTCAATACGTTGCGGCACGTTGTGGAGACCATGCCCGATGACCAACCAAAGTAGGCATATGTCACAAACCATGACCAAATAATACCACTAAGTGTGGTAAACTTTGACAACTCATAACACGAGTCACAAATGGTTAGGGTGGAAGATAATGGTTTGTGAATACTAGTTATCGACTAGCAAGTACGAACACCTTCAATATGTAGTGGAACAATGTGGCTTCAATGCACAGTGACCAACCAAATTATGCATATGTCACTAACCATGACCAACAATTTTCACTTCATGTGGTCAACGTTGAAAACGCATAACACGAGTCACAAATGGTCAGAGGGGAAAACAATGGGTTGGGAACACTAGTTATCAACTAGCATGTACAAAGACCTTCAACAAGCAGTGGCACGGTATGGCTAGCGTACAGAGTGACCAACCAAAGGATGCATACGTCACTGACTACGACCGAATAAGTCCACTATGTGTGGTCAACATTGACAACACATAACACGAGTCACAAATGGTCAGATGGAGAGACAATGGTTTGGAAAGCCTATGTATTGACTAGAAAGGAAAAAGAACTTCAATACGCAGTAGCACGGTGTGGCTAATATGCACACTAAACAACCAAACTAGGCATATGTCACTGATCATGACCAAATAATTCAAATATGGGTGGTCAACATTGACCAACCATAACACGAGTCACAAACCGTCAGGAGAGGAAACAATGCTATGGGAATATTGGTTCTCAACTACCAAGTACAACGACCGGCAATCAGTAGTAGCACGGTGTGGCTACCATTCACAATGACCGACCAAAGTAGGCATATGTACTGCCTTTGACCAAAGAAATCTGCTGTGTGTGGTCAACGTTGAAAACTCATAATACGAGTCACAAATGGTGAGAGGGGGGAGGAATGGTTTGGGAACACCAAGTATCAAATATCAAGCACAATGGGCTTCAATACGTTGCGGCACGGTGTGGAGACCATGCACGATGACCAACCAAAGTAGGCATATGTCACAAACCATGACCAAATAATTCCACTAAGTGTGGTCAACTTTGACAACTCATAACACGAGTCACAATGGTCAGGGTGGAAGAGATTGGTTTGTGAATACTAGTTATCGACTAGCAAGTACAAACACCTTCAATATGTAGTGGCACAATGTGGCTTGAATGCACAGTGACCAACCAAAGTATGCATATGTCACTAACCATGACCAACAAGTTTCACTTCATGTGGTCAACGTTGAAAACGCATAACATGAGTCAAAAATGGTCAGAGGGGAAAACAATGGGTTGAGAACACTAGTTATCAACTAGCATGTACAAAGACCTTCAACAAGCAGTGGCACGGTATGGCTAGCGTGCACAGTGACCAACCAAAGGATGCATACATCACTGACTACGACCGAAAAAGTCCACTATGTGTGGTCAACATTGACAACTCATAACACGAGTCACAAATGGTGAGAAGGAGAGAAAATGGTTTGGGAAGCCTATGTATTGACTAGAAAGGAAAAAGAACTTCAATACGTAGTCGCACGGTGTGGCTAATATGCACACTAAACAACCAAACTAGGCATATGTCACTGATCATGACCAGAGAATGTCAATATGGGTGGTCAACATTGACCAACCATAACACGAGTCACAAACGGTCAGGAGACGAAACAATGCTATGGGAATATTGGTTCTCAACTACCAAGTACAACGACCGTCAATCAGTAGTAGCACGGTGAGGCTACCATGCACCATGACCGACCAAAGTAGGTATATATACTGCCTTTGAGCAAAGAAATCCTCTGTGTGTGGTCAGCGTTGACAGCTCATAATACGAGTCGCAAATGGTCAGAGGAGGAAGCAATGGTTTGGGAACACCAGGTATCAAACAGCAAGCACAAGGGGCTTCAATACGTTGCGGCACGGTGTGGAGACCATGCATGATGACCAACGAAAGTAGGCATATGTCACAAACCATGACCAAATAATGCCACTAAGTGTGGTAAACTTTGACAACTCATAACACGACTCACAAATGTTGAGGGTGGAAGATAATGGTTTGTGGATTCTAGTTATGGATAAGCAAGGACAAATACCTTCAATATGTAGTGGCACAATGTGGCTTCAATGCACATTGACCAACCAAAGTATGCACATGTCGCTGACAATGACCAACAAATTTCACTTCATGTGGTCAATGTTGACAACTCACAACACGAGTTACTGATAGTCAGAGGGGGGTAAGAATGGTTTGGAAACCCTAGCTATCAACTAGCAAGCACAAAGACCTTCAATACGCAGTGAAACGGTGTGGTAACAACTCACAGTGACAAACCAAACTAGGCATATGTCACTAACCATGACCAAAGAATTTTAATGTGGGTGGGCAATGTTCACAACCCATAACACGAGTAAAAAATGGTCAGAGGGGGAAACAATGGTTTCAAAACGCCATGTATCTTCTAGCAAGTACAAGTATCTTTTGTGTGTATTAGCACGATGTTGCTACCGTGCACAATGACCTATCCAAGTAGGCATACATCACCGCTCATGACCAAAGAAGTTTAGTGTGTGTGGTCAACATTCACAACTCATCATACAAGTAAAGAATGGGCAGAGGGAGAAACAATGGTTTGGGAATACGTGGTATCGACTAGCAAGTATGAAGACCTTCGATAAGTGGTGGCACGGTGTGGCTACCATGCACAATGACCAACCAAAGTATTCTTGTGTCACTGAATATCATAAAAAGTGTTTCATTGTGTGTTGTAAACTTTCCTTCTTACGGCTGGTCAATCGGAGCAATGGTTGAGAGGTTATTCAAGCTCGAAGTTGCAAAATTTGAAATTCCGTCTGCGTCGATTCTTTATGAATAAACTAACTTTGTTATCATTCATTATTTTGAAAACTACCCTATAATCTTACACCCCCCTATTTAATGCCCTTTACACATAGGCATATATACTGCCTTTGAGCAAAGAAATCCGCTGTGTGTGGTCAACGTTGACAACTCATAATACGAGTCACAAATGGCCAGAGGGGGAAGCAATGGTTTGGGAACACCAGGTATCAAACAGCAAGCACAAGGGGATTCAATGCGTTGTGGCACAGTGTGGAGACCATGCCAATGACCAACCAAAGTAGGCATATGTCACAAACCATGACCAAATAATGCCACTAAGTGTGGTAAACTTTGACAACTCATAACACGAGTCACAAATGGTCAGGGTGGAAGATAATGGTTTGTGAATACTAGTGATCGACTAGCAAGTACAAAGACCTTCAACAAGCAGTGGCACGGTATGGCTGGCGTACACAGTGACCAACCAAAGGATGCATACGTCACTGACTACGACCGAATAAGTCCACTATGTGTGGTCAACATTGACAACTCATAACACGAGTCACAAATGGTCAGGGTGGAAGATAATGGTTTGTGAATACTAGTTATCGACTAGCAAGTACAAACACCTTCAATATGTAGTGGCACAATGTGGCTTCAATGCACAGTGACCAACCAAAGTATGCATATGTCACTAACCATGACCAGCAAATTTCACTTCATGTGGTCAACGTTGAAAATGCATAACACGAGTCACAAATGGTCAGAGGGAAAAACAACGGGTTGGGAACACTAGTTATCAACTAGCAAGAACAAAGACCTTCAATAAGCAGTGGCATCGTATGGCTGGCGTACACAGTGACCAACCAAAGGATGCATACGTCACTGACTACGACCGAATAAGTCCACTACGTGTGGTCAACATTGACAACTTATAACACAAGTCACACATGGTCAGAGGGAGAGACAATGGTCTGGGAAGCCTATGTATTGACTAGAAAGGACAAAGAACTTCAATACGTAGTGGCACGGTGTGGCTAATATGCACACCAAACAACCAAACTAGACATATGTCACTGATCATAACCAGAGATTTTCAATATGGGTGGTCAACATTGACCAACCATAACACGAGTCACAAACGGTCAGGAGAGGAAACAATGCTATGGGAATATCGGTTCTCAACTACCAAGTACAACGACCTTCAGTCAATAGTAGCATGGTGTGGCCACCATGCACAATGACCGGCCAAGGTAGGCATATGTACTGCCTTTGACCAAAGAAATCCGCTGTGTGTTGTCAACGTTGACAACTCATAATATGAGTCACAAATGGTCAGAGGGGGAAACAAAGGTTTGGGAACACCAAGTATCAAATAGCAAGGACAAGGGGCTTCAATACGCTGTGGCACGGTGTGGAGACCATGCACGATGACCAACCAAAGTACGCATATGTCACTGACCATGACCAAATAATGTCACTACGCGTGGTAAACTTTGACAACTCATAACACGAGCCACAAATGGGCAGGGTGGAAGATAATGGTTTGTGAATACTAGCTGTCGACTAGCAAGTATAAATACCTTCAATATGTAGTGGCACAATGTGGCTTCAATGCACAGTGACCAACCAAAGTATGCATATGTCACTAACCATGACCAACAAATTTCACTTCATGTGGTCAACATTGAAAACACATAACACGAGACACAAATGGTCAGAGGGGAAAACAATGCGTTGGGGACACTAGTTATCAACTAGCAAGTACAGATACCTTCAACAAGCAGTGGCACGGTATGGCTAGCATGCATAGTGACCAACCAAAGGATGCATACGTCACTGACTACGACCGAATAAGTCCACTATGTGTGGTCAACATTGACACCTCATAACACGAGTCACAAATGGTCAGAGGGAGAGAAAATGGTTTGGGAAGCCTATGTATTGACTAGAAAGGACAAAGAACTTCAATATGTAGTGGCACAATGTGGCTTCAATGCACAGTGACCAACCAAAGTATGCATATGTCACTAACCATGACCAACAAATTTCACTTCATGTGGTCAACATTGAAAACACATAACACGAGTCACAAATGGTCAGAGGGGAAAACAATGGGTTGGGAACACTAGTTATCAAGTAGCAAGTACAAAGGCCTTCAACAAGCAGTGGCACGGTATGGCTAGCGTGCACAGTGACCAACCAAAGGATGCATATGTCACTGACTATGACCGAATACGTCCACTATGTGTGGTCAACATTGACAACTCATAACACGAGTCACAAATGGTCAGAGGGAGGGACAATGGTTTGGGAAGCCAATGTATTGACTACAAAGGACAAAGAACTTCAATATGTAGTGGCACGGTGTGGCTAATACGCACACCAAACAACCAAACTAGGCATATGTCACTGATCATGACCGGAGAATTTCAATATGGGTGGTCAGCGTTGACCAACCATAACACGAGTCACAAACGGTCAGCAGGGAAAGCAATGCTATGGGAATATCGGTTCTCAACTACCAAGTACAACGACCGTCAGTCAGTAGTAGCACGGTGTGGCTACCATGCACAATGACCGACCAATGTAGGCATATGTACTGTCTTTGACCAAAGAAATCCGCTGTGTGTGGTCAACGTTGACAACTCATAATACGAGTCACAAATGGTTAGTGGGGGAAACAATGGTTTGGGAACACCAAGTATCAAATAGCGAGGACAAGGGGCTTCAATACGCTGTGGCACGGTGTGGAGACCATGCACGATGACCAGCCAAAGTAGGCATATGTCACTGACCATGAACAAATAATGTCACCAAGTGTGGTAAACTTTGACAACTCATAACACGAGTCACAAATGGTCTGGGTGTAAGAGAATGGTTTGTGAATACTAGTTATCGACTAGCAAGTACAAATACCTTCAATATGTAGTGGCACAATGTGACTTCAATGCACAGTGACCATCCAAAGTATGCATATGGCACTAACCATGACCTACCAAAGTATGCATATGTAAATAACTATGGCTTCAATGCACATTGACCAACCAAAGTATGCATATTTCACTTCATGTGGTCAACGTTGAAAACACATAACACGATTCACAAATGGTCAGAGGGGAAAACAATGGGTTTGGAACACTAGTTATCAACTAGCAAGTACAAAGACCTTCAACAAGCAGTGGCACGGTATGGCTAGCCTGCACAGAGACCAACCAAAGGATGCATACGTCAATGTCCACTATGTTTGGTCAACATTGACAACTCATAACACGAGTCACAAATGGTCAGAGGGAGAGAAAATGGTTTGGGAAGCCAATGTATTGACTAGAAAGGACAAAGAACTTCAACACGTAGTGGCACGGTGTGGCTAATATGCACACCAAGCAACCAAACTAGGCACATGTCACTGATCATGAACAGAGAATTTCAATGTGGGTGGTCAACATTGACAAACCATAACACGAGTCACAAACGGTGAGGAGAGGAAACAATGATATGCGAATATCGGTTCTAAACTACCAAGTACAACGACCTTCAGTCAGTAGCACCACGGTGTGGCTACCATGCACAATGACTGACCAAACTAGGCATATGTACTGCCTTGACCAAAGAAATCCGCTGTGTGTGGTGAACGTTGACAACTCATAATACGGCTCACAAATGGTCAGAGGGGGAAACAATGGTTTGGGAACACCAAGTATCAAATAGCAAGCAGGAGGGGCTTCAATACGCTGTGGCACGGTGTGGAGACCATGCACGATGACCAACCAAAGTAAGCATATGTCACTGACCATGACCAAATAATGTCACCAAGTGTGGTAAACATTGACAACTCATAACACGAGTCACAAATGGTCAGGGTGGAAGATACTGGTTTGTGAATACTAGTTATCGACTAGCAAGTACAAATACCTTCAATATGTAGTGGCACAATGTGGCTTCAATGCACACTGACCAAACAAAGTATGCATATGTCACTAACCATGACCAACAAATTTCACTTCATGTGGTCAACATTGAAAACACATAACACGAGACACAAATGGTCAGAGGGGAAAACAATGCGTTGGGAACACTAGTTATCAACTAGCAAGTACAGATACCTTCAACAAGCAGTGGCACGGTATGGCTAGCATGCATAGTGACCAACCAAAGGATGCATACGTCACTGACTACGACCGAATAAGTCCACTATGTGTGGTCAACATTGACAACTCAGAACACGAGTCAATAATGGTCAGAGGGAGAGACAATGGTTTGGGAAGCCTATGTATTGACTAGAAAGGACAAAGAACTTCAATACGTAGTGGCACGGTGTGGCTAATATGCACACGAAACAACCAAACTATGCATATGTCACTAATAAGGACCAGAGAATTTCAATATGGGTGGTCAACATTGACCAACCATAACACGAGTCACAAACGGACAGGATAGGAAACAATGCTATGGGAATATTGGTTCTCAACTACCAAGTACAATGACCGTCAATCAGTAGTAGCACGGTGTGGCTACCATGCACAATGACCGACCAAAGTAGGCATATATATTGCCTTTGAGCGAAGAAATCCGCTGTGTGTGGTCAACGTTTACAACTGATAATACAAGTCACAAATGGTCAGTTGCGTTAGCAATGGTTTGGGAACACCAGGTCTCAAACAGCAAGCACAAGGGGCTTCAATACGTTGTGGCACGGTGTGGAGACCATACACGATGACCAACCAAAGAAGGCATATGTCACAAACCATGACCAAATAATGCCACTAAGTGTGGTAAACTTTCACAACTCATAATACGAGTCACAAATAGTCAGGGTGGAAGATAATGGTTGGTGAATACTAGTTATCGACTAGCAAGTACAAAAACCTTCAATATGTAGTGGCACAACGTGGCTTCAATGCACAATGACCAACCAAAGTATGCATATGTCACTAACCATGACCAACAAATTTCACTTCATGTGGTCAACGTTGAGAACGCATAACACGACTCACAAATGGTTAGAGGGGAAAACAATGGGTTGGGAACACTAGTTATTAACTAGCAAGTACAAATGCCTTCAACAAGCAGTGGCACGGTATGGCTAGCGTGCACAGTGACCAACCAAAGGATGCATACGTCACTCACTACGACCAAATAAGTCCACCATGTGTGGTCAACATTGACAACTCATAACACAAGTCACAAATGGTTAGAGGGAGAGACAATGGTTTGGGAAGCCTATGTATTGACTAGAAAGGACAAAGAGCTTCAATACGTAGTGGCACAGTGTGGCTAATATGCACACCAAACAACCAAACTAGGCATATGTCACTGATCATGACCACAGATTTTCAATATGGGTGGTCAACATTGACCAACCATAACACGAGTCACAAACGGTCAGGATATGAAACTATGTTATGGGAATATTGGTTCTCAACTACCAAGTATAATGACCGTCAATCAGTAGTAGCACGATGTGGCTACCATGCACAATGACCGACCAAACTAGGCATATGTACTGCCTTTGACCAACGAAATCCGCTATGTGTGGTCAATGTTGACAGCTCATAATACGAGTCACAAATGGTCAGAGGGGGAAGCAATGGTTTGGGAACACCAAGTATCAAATAGCAAGCACAAGGGGCTTCAATACGCTGTGGCACTGTGTGGAGACCATGCACAATGACCAACCAATGTAGGCATATGTCTCTGACCATGACCAAATAATGTCATTCGTGTGGTAAACCTTGACAACTCCTAACACGAGTCAAAAATGGTCAGGGTGGAAGAGAATGGTTTGTGAATACTAGTTATTGACTAGCAAGTACAAATACCTTCAATATGTAGTGGCACAATGTGGCTTCAATGCACAGTGACCAACCAAAGTATGCATATGTTACTAACCATGACCAACGAATTTCACTTCATGTGGTCAACGTTGAAAACACATAACACGAGTCACAAATGGTCAGAGGGGAAAACAATGGGTTGGGAACACTAGTTATCAACTAGCAAGTACAAAGACCTTCAACAAGCAGTGGCATAGTATGGCTAGCGAGCACAGTGACCAACCAAAGTATGCATATGTTACTAACCATGACCAACGAATTTCACTTCATGTGGTCAACGTTGAAAACACATAACACGAGTCACAAATGGTCAGAGGGGAAAACAATGGGTTGGGAACACTAGTTATCAACTAGCAAGTACAAAGACCTTCAACAAGCAGTGGCATAGTATGGCTAGCGAGCACAGTGACCAACCAAAGGATGCATACGTCACTGACTACGAACAAATAAGTCCACTATGTGTGGTAAACATTGACAACTCAAAACACGAGTCACAAATGGTCAGAGGGAGAGACAATGGTTTGGGAAGCCAATGTATTGACTAGAAAAGGACAAAGAACTTCAATACGTAGTGGCACGGTGTGGCTAATATGCACACCAAACAACCAAACTAGGCATATGTCACTGATCATGACAAGAGAATTTCAAAATGGGTGGTCAACTTTGACCAACCATAAAATGACTCACAAACGGTCAGGAGAGGAAACAATGCTATGGGAATATCGGCTTTCAACTACCAAGTACAACAACTTTCAGTGAGTAGTAGCACGGTGTGTCTACCATGCACAATGACCGTCGAATTTAAGCATATGTACTGCCTTTGACCAAAGAAATCCACTGCGTGTCGTCAACGTTGACAACACATAATACGAGTCACAAATGGTCGGAGGGGAAAACAATGGTTTGGGAACACCAAGTATCAAATAGCAAGCACAATGGGCTTCAATACGCTGTGGCACAGTGTGAAGCCATGCAAGATGACCAACCAAAGTAGGCATATGTCACTGACCATGACCAAATAATGTCATCAAGTGTGGTAAACTTTGACAACTCATAACACGAGTCACAAATGGTCAGGGTGGAAGATAATGGTTTGTTCATACTAGTTATCAACTAGCAAGTACAAATATCTTCAATATGTAGTGGCACAATGTGGATTCAATGCACAGTGACCAACCAAAGTATGCATATGTCACTAACAATGACCAACAAATTTCACTTAATGTGGTCAACGTTGAAAACGCATAACACGAGTCACAAATAGTCAGATGGGAAAACAATGCATTGGGAACACTAGTTATCAACTAGCAAGTACAAAGACATTCAACAAGCAGTGGCACGGTATGGCTAGTGTGCACAGTGACCAACCAAAGGATGCATACGTCACTGACTACAACCGAATAAGTCCACTATGTGTGGTCAACATTGACAACTCATAACACGAGTCACAAATGGTCAGAGGGAGAGACAATGGTTTGGGAAGCCTATGTATTGACTAGAAAAAACAAAGAACTTCAATATTTAGTGGCACGGTGTGGCTAATATGCACACCAAACAACCAAACTAGGCATATGTCACTGATCATGACCAGAGAATTTCAATATGGGTGGTCAACATTGACCAACCATAACATGAGTCACAAACGGTCAGGAGAGGAAACAATGCTATGGGAATATTGGTTCTCAACTACCAAGTACAACGACCGTCAATCAGAAAAAGCATGGTGTGGCTACCATGCACAATGACCAACCAAAGAAGGCATATATACTGCCTTTGAGGAAAGAAATCCGCTGTGTGTGGTCAACGTTGACAACTCATAATACGAGTCACAAATGGTCAGAGGGGGAAGCAATGGGTTGGGAGCACCGGGTATCAAATAGCAAGCACAAGGGGCTTCAATACATTGTGGCACGGTGTGGGGACCATGCACGATGACCAACCAAAGTAGGCATATGTCACAAACCATGACCAAATAATGCCACTTAGTGTGGTAAACTTTGACAACTCATAACATGAGTCACAAATGGTCTGGGTGGAAGATAATGGTTTGTGAATACTAGTTATCGAGTAAGCAAGTACAAACACCTTCAATGTGTAGTGGCACAATGTGGCTTCAATACACAGTGACCAACCAAAGTATGCATCTGTCACTAACCATGACCAACAAATTTCACTTCATGTGGTCAACGTTGAAAACTCATAACACGATTCACAAATGGTCAGAGGGGGAAACAATGGGTTGTAAACACTAGTTCTCAACCAGCATGTACAAAGACCTTCAACAAGCAGTGGCACGGTATGGCTAGCGTGCACAGTGACCAACCAAAGGATGCATACATCACTGACTACGACCAAATAAGTCCACTATGTGTTGTCAACCTTGACAACTCATAACACGAGTCACAAATGATCAGAGGGAGATACAATGGTTTGGGAAGCCTATGTATTGACTGAAAATGACAAAGAACTTCAATACGTAGTGGCACGGCGTGGCTAGTATGCACACCAAACAACCAAACTAGGCATATGTCACTGATCATGACCAGAGAATTTCAATATGGGTGGTCAACGTTGACCAACCATAACACGAGTCACAAATGGTCAGAGGGGGAAACAATGGTTTGGGAACACCAAGTATCAAATAGCAAGCACAAGGGGCATCAATACGCTGTGGCACGGTGTGGAGACCATGCACGATGACCAACCAAAGTAGGCATATGTCACTGACCATGACCAGATAATGTCACCAAGTGTGGTAAACTTTGACAACTCATAACACGAGTCACAAATGGTCAGGTTGGAAGATAGTTGTTTGTGAATACTAGTTATCGATTATCAAGTACAAATACCTTCAATATGTAGTGGCACAATGTGGCTTCAATGCACAGTGACCAACCAAAGTATGCATATGTCACTAACCATGACCAACAAATTTCACTTCATGTGGTCAACGTTGAAAACGCATAACACGAGTCACAAATGGTAAGAGGGGAAAACAATGCTTTGGAAACACTAGTTATCAAATAGCAAGTACAAAGACCTTCAACAAGCAGTGGCACGGTATGGCTAGCATGCACAGGGACCAACCAAAGGATGCACACGTTACAGACTATGACCGAATAAGTCCACTATGTGTGGTCAACATTTACAACTCATAACACGAGTCACAAATGGTCAGAGGGAGAGACAATGGTTTGGGAAGCCTATGTATTGACTAGAAAGGACAAAGAACTTCAATACGTAGTGGCAGGGTGTGGCTTATATGCACACCAAACAACCAAACTAGGCATATGTCACTGATTATGACCAGAGAATTTCAATATGGGTGGTCAACATTGACCAACCATAACACGAGTCACAAACGGTGAGGAGAGGAAGCAATGCTATGGGAACATTGTTTCTTAACTACCAAGCACAACGACCGTCAATCAGTAGTAGCACGGTGTGGCTACCATGCACATTGACTGACCAAAGTAGGCACATATACTGCCTTTTAGCAAAGAAATTCGCTGTGTGTGGTCAACGTTGACAACTCATAATACAAGTCACAAATGGTCAGAGGGGGGAAGCATTGGTTTCGGAACACCAGGTATCAAACAGCAAGCACAAGGGGCTTCAATACGTTGTGGCACGGTGTGGAGACCATGCACGATGACCAACCAAAGTAGGCATATGTCACAAACCATGACCAAATAATACCACTAAGTGTGGTAAACTTTGACAACTCATAACACGAGTCACAAATGGTCAGGGTGGAAGATAATTGTTTGTGAATACTAGTTATCGACTAGCAAGTACAAACACCTTCAATATGTAGTGGCACAATGTGGCTTCAATGCAAAGTGACCAACCAAAGCATGCATGTGTCACTAACCATGACCAAAAATTTTCACTTCATGTGGTCAACATTGAAAACGCATAACAGGAGTCACAAATGGTCGGAGGGGAAAACAATGGGGTGGGAACACTAGTTTTCAACTAGCAAGTACAAAGACTTTCAACAAGAAGTGGCATGGTATGGTTAGCGTGCACAGTGACCAACCAAAGGATGCATACGTCACAGACTACGACCGAATAAGTCCACTATGTGTGGTCAACATTGACAACTCATAACACGAGTCACAAATGGTTAGAGGGAGAGACAATGGTTTGGGAAGCCTGTGTATTGGCTAGAAAGGACAAAGAACTTCAATACATAGTGGCACGGTGTGGCTAATATGCACACCAAAACAACCGAACTAGGCATATGTCACTGATCATGACCACAGATTTTCAATATGGGTGGTCAACGTTGACCAACCATATCACGAGTCACAAACGGTCAGGATAGGAAACAATGCTATGGGAAAATTGGATCTCAACTACCAAGTACAACGACTGTCGATCAGTAGTAGCGCGATGTGGCTACCATGCACAATGACCGACCAAAGTAGGCATATATATTGCCTTTGAGCAAAGAAATCCGCTGTGTGTGGTCAACGTTGACAACTCATAATACGAGTCACAAATGGTCAGAGGGGGAAGCAATGGTTTGGGAACACCAGGTATCAAATAGCAAGAACAAGGGGCTTCAATACGTTGTGACACGGTGTGGAGACCATGCACGCTGACCAACCAAAGTAGGCATATGTACTGCCTTTGACCAAAGAAATCCGCTGTGTGTGGTCAACGTTGACAACTCATAATACGAGTCACAAATGGTCAGAGGGGGAAGCAATGGTTTGGGAACACCAGGTATCAAATAGCAAGAACAAGGGGCTTCAATACGTTGTGACACGGTGTGGAGACCATGCACGCTGACCAACCAAAGTAGGCATATGTCACTGACCATGACCAAATAATGTCACCAAGTGTGGTAAACTTTGACAACTCTCAACACGAGTCACAAATGGTCAGGGTGGAAGATAATGGTTTGTGAATACTAGTTATTGACTAGCAAGTACAAATAACTTCAATATGTAGTGGCACAATGTGGCTTCAATGCACAGTGACCAACCAAAGCATGCATATGTCACTAACCATGACCAACAAATTTCACTTCATGTGGTCAACATTGAAAACGCATAACACGAGTCACAAATGGTCAGAGGGGAAAACAATGCATTGGGAACACTAGTTATCAACTAGCAAGTACAAAAACCTTCAACAAGAAGTGGCACGGTATGGCTAGCGTGCACAATGACCAACCAACGGATGCATACGTCACTGACTACGACCAAAAAAGTCCACCATGTGTGGTCAACATTAACAACTTATAACACGAGTCACAAATTGTGAGAGGGAGAGACAATGGTTTGGGAAGCCTATGTATTGACTAGAAAGGACAAAAAACTTCAATGCGTAGTGGCACGGTGTGGCTAATATGCACACAAAATAACCAAACTAGGCATATGTCACTGATGATGACCATAGAATTTCAATATGGGTGGTCAACATTGACCAACCATAACACGAGTCACAAACAGTCAGGAGAGGAAACAATGCTATGGGAATATTGGATCTCAACTACCAAGAACAACGACTGTCAATCAGTAGTAGCACGATGTGGCTACCATGCACAATGACCGACCAAAGTAGGCATATATACTGCCTTTGAGCAAAGAAATCCGCTGTGTGCGGTCAACGTTGACAACTCATAATACGAGTCACAAATGGTCAGAGGGGGAAGCAATGGTTTGGGAACACCGGATATCAAATAGCAAGCACAAGGGGCTTCAATACGTTGTGGCATGGTGTGGAGACCATGCACGATGACCAACCAAAGTAGGTATATGTCACAAACCATGACCAAATAATACCACTAAGTGTGGTAAACATTGACAACTCATAACACGAGTCACAAATGGTCAGGGTGGAAGTTAATGGTTTATGAATACTAGTTATTGACTACCAAGTACAAACACGTTCAATATGTAGGTTCACAATGTGGCTTCAATGCACAGTGACCAACCAAAGTATGCATATGTCCCTAACCATGACCAACAATTTTCACTTCATGTGGTCAACATTAAAATCGCATAACACGAGTCACAGATATTCAGAGGGGGTAGCAATGGTTTGGGAATACTAGCTATCAACTAGAAAGCACATAGACATTCGATACGTAGTGAAACGGCGTGGTAACCATGTACAGTGACAAACCAAAGTAGGATATGTCACTAACCATGACCAAACGGATTTCACAGTGTGTGGTCAACACTGAAAACCCATAACATGAGTCACAAATGGTCAGAGGGGGGAACTATGGGTTGGGAACACTAGTTATTAACTAGCAAGTAGAATAAATTTCAATAAGTAGTGGCACGGTGTGGCTAGCATGCACAGTGACCAACCAAAGGATGCATGTGTCACTGACTAGGACCGAAGAAGTCCACTATGTAGGGTCAACATTGACAGCTCATAACACGAGTCACAAATGGTGAAAGGGAGAGACAGTTGTTTGGGAACCCTGTATATCGACTGGAAACGACAAAGAACTTCAATACGTAGTGGCACGTTGTAGCTACTATGCACACCAAACAACCAAACTAGGCATATGTCACTGACCATGACCAGAGATTCTCAATATGGGTGGTCAACATTCACCAACCACAACACGAGTCACAAACGGTTAGAGGGGAAAATAATGGTCTGGGAATATCAGTTCTCAACTAGCAAGTACAGCGACCTTCAATCCTTATAAGCACGGTGTGTCTACCATGCACAATGACAGACCAAAGTAGGCACATGTACTGCCTTCGACCAAAGAAATCCGCTGTGTGTGGTCAAGGTTGACAACTCATAATAGGAGTCACAAATGGTCAGAGAGGGGAGACAATGGTTTGGGAACACCAGGTATCAACTATCAAGCACAATGACATTCAATAAGCTGTACCACGATGTTGATACCATGCATGATGTTCAACCAAAGTAGGCATATGTCACTGACCATGACGAAACAATGTCACTAAGTGTTGTAAACTTTGACAACTCATAACACGAGTCACAAATGGTCAGGGTGCAAGATAAAGGTTTGTGAATACTAGTTATCGACTAGCAAGTACAAATACCTTCAATATGTAGTTGCACCGTGTGGCTCCAATGCACAGTGTCCAACCAAAGTATGCACATGTCACTGACCATGACCAACAAGCTTCACTTCATGTGGTCAACGTTGACAACTCACAACACGCGTTACTGATAGTCAGAGGGGGGTAACAATGGTTTGGAAACACTAGCTATCAACTAGAAAGTACAAAGACCTTCAATACGTAGTGACACGGCGTGGTAACAACTGACAGTGACAAACCAAACTAGGCACATGTCACTAACCATGACCAACAAATTTCAATATGGGTGGTCAACGTTCACAACCCATAACATGAGTCACAGCTGGTCAGAGGAGGAAACAATGGTTTCAAAATGCTATGTATCTTCTAGCAAGTGCAAATATATTTTGTGTGTATTGGCACGGTGTGGCTACCGTGCACAATGACCTATCCAAGTAGGCATACATCACTGCTCATGACCAAAGATGTTTAGTGTGTGTGGTCAACGTTCACAACTCATAATACAAGTAAAAAATGGGCAGAGGGAGAAATAATGGTTTGGGAATACGTGGTATCGACTAGCAAGTACAAAGACCTTCGATAAGTGGTGGCACGGTGTGGCTACCATGCACAATGACCAACCAAAGTATTCTTGTGTCACTGAATATCATAAAATGAGTTTTACTGTGTGTTGTCAACTTTCCTTCTTACGTCTGGTCAATCGGAGCAATGGTTGAGAGGTTATTCAAGCTCGAAGTTGCAAAATTCGAAATTCTGTCTGCGTCAATTCTTTATGAATAAACTAACATTGTTATCATTCCTAATTTTGAAAACTACCCTCTAATCTTACACCCCCTTATTTCATGCCCTTTACACATAGGAACCCTTATAATGTCATATGGACATCATATGAACACCGTGTGAGTTGGCTTAGTGCTTATAGAGTTAGATTCTGGAGCGGTAGGTCCTAGGTTTGAATCCTCGTACGCGCAATATAGAATAGGCTTGCGAGCTGGGGGGGGGAGGGGGGGCGTGTTGTGATACCTCAACTCTACCTTCGAGCATAAGCCGTGGGGGGGTAGGGGGGTGTAAAAATGCGGTCGCAAATCTGTCCTACAGGGTCCACGGAACATCCCTCTAGGGGGGTGGGAGGGAGTATTCCAGTGAAGGCACCTACGCGTGAAAAATCAACAAAAACCGACCTGGTGTCAAAGGGAGGATCCTTTTGCTATTTATTGACGAGCAAGTACGAAGATTTCCAACAAGTAGTGGAGAGGTGTGGCTACCATGCACAATGACCAACCAGATTAGGCATGTGCGACTTACCATGACCAAATAGGTATACTATGTGTGGTCAACGTTGACAACCCATAATATGGGTCACGAATTGTTGGAGGGGGAAACAATGCGTTGGGAATAGTAGATACAAACTACCAAGTACAACGACCATCAGTCAGTAGTAGCACGGTGTGGCTACCATGCACAATGACCGACCAAACTAGGCATATGTACTGCCTTTTACGAAAGAAATCCGCTGTGTGTTATCAACGTTGACAACTCATAATACGAGTCACAAACTGTCAGAGGGGGAAACAATGGTTTAGGAACGCCAAGTATCAAATAGCAAGCACAAGGGGCTTCAATACGCTGTGGCACGGTGTGGAGACCTTGCACGATGACCAACCAAAGGAGGCATATGTCCCTGACCATGACCAAATAATGTCACCAATTGTGGTAAACTTTGACAACTCATAACACGAGTCACAAATGGTCAGGGTGGAAGATAATGGTTTGTGAATACTAGTTGTCGTCTAGCAAGTACAAATACCTTCAATATTTAGTGGCACAACGTGGCTTCAATGCACAGTGACCAACCAAAGTAAGCATATGTCACTAACCATGACCAACAAATTTCACTTCATGTGGTCAATGTTGAAAACGCATAACACTTGTCACAAATGGTCAGAGGGGAAAACAATGCATTGGGAGTACTACTTATCAACTAGCAAGTACAAAGACCGTCAACAAACAGTGGCACGGTATGGCTAGCGTGCACAGTGACCAACCAAAGTAAGCATATGTCACTAACCATGACCAACAAATTTCACTTCATGTGGTCAATGTTGAAAACGCATAACACTTGTCACAAATGGTCAGAGGGGAAAACAATGCATTGGGAGTACTACTTATCAACTAGCAAGTACAAAGACCGTCAACAAACAGTGGCACGGTATGGCTAGCGTGCACAGTGACCAACCAAAGGATGCATACGTCACTGACAAGGACCGAATAAGTCCACTATGTGTGGTCAACATTGACAACTCATAACACGAGTCACAAATGGTCAGAGGGAGAGACAATGGTTTGGGAAGCCTGTGTATTGACTAGAAAGGACAAAGAATTTCAATATGTAGTGGCACGGTGTGGCTAATATGCACACCAAACAACCAAACTATGCATATGTCACTGATCATGACCAGAGATTTTCAATATGGGTGGTCAACGTTGACCAACCATAACACGAGTCACAAATAGTCAGGAGAGGAAACAATGCTATGGAAATATCGGTTATCAACTACCAAGTACAACGACCTTCAGTCAGTAGTAGCACGGTGTGGCTACCATGCACAATGACCGACCAAAGTAGGCATATGTACTGCCTTTGACCAAATAAATCCGCTGAGTGTGGTCAACGTTGACAACTCATAATACGAGTCACAAATGGTCAGAGGGGGAAACAATGGTATGGGAACACCAGGTATCAAATAGCAAGCACAAGGGGCTTCAATACATTGTGGCACGGTGTGGAGACCATGCACGATGACCAACCAAAGTAGGCATTTGTCACTAACCATAACCAAATAATGTCACTAAGGGTTTAGGGACTTGGACAACTCATAACACGACTCACAAATGGTCAGGGTGGAAGATAATGGTTTGTGGATACTAGTTATCGAATAGCAAGTACATATACCGTCAATATGTAGTGGCACAATGTGGCTTCAATGCACAGTGACCAACCAAAGTGTGCACATGTCACTGACCATGACGAAATAATTTCACTTCATGTGGTCAATGTTGACAACTCACAACACGAGTCACAGATATTCAGAGGGGGTAGCAATGGTTTTGGAACACTAGCTATCAACTAGAAAGCACATAGACCTTCGATACGTAGTAAAACAGCGTAGTACCAATGTACAGTGACAAACCAAAGTAGGAATATGTCACTAACGTTGATAACTCATAACATGAGTCACAAATGGTCAGAGGGGGGAACCATGGGTTGGGAACACTTGTTAATAACTAGCAAGTAGAAAGATTTTCAACAAGTAGTGGCACGGTGTGGCTAGCATGCACAGTGACCAACCAAAGGATGCATGTGTCACTGAGTATGACCGAAAAAGTCCACTATGTACGGTCAACATTGACAACTCATAACACGAGATACACATGGTCAGAGGGAGAGACAATGGTTTGGGAACCCTATATATAAAATGGAAGTGACAAAGAACTTCAATACGTTGTGGCTACTATGCACACCAAACAACCAAACCAGGCATATGTCACTGACCATGACCATAGATTTTCAATATGGGTGGTCAACAATCACCAACCACAACACGAGTCACAAACGGTCAGAGTGGGAAACAATGGTCTGGGAATATCAGTTCTTAACTAGCAAGTTCAGCTACCTTCAATCATTATAAGCACGGTGTGGCTACCATGCACAATGACCGACCAAAGTAGGCACATGTACTGTCTTTGACCAAAGTTGACAACTCATAATATGAGTCACAAATGGTCAGAGGGGAAGACAATGGGTTGGGAACACCAGGTATCAACTAGCAAGCACAAGGACCTTCAATAAGCTGTGCCACGGTGTGGATACCATGCACGATGTCTAACCAATGTAGGCATATGTCACTGACCATGACCAAATAATGTCACTAAGTGTTGTAAACTTTGACAACTCATAACACGAGTCACAAAAGGTCATGCTGCAAGATAATGGTTTGTGAATACTAGTTATCGACTAGCAAGGATAAATACCTTCAATATGTAGTGGCACCGTGTGGCTACAATGCACAGTGACCAACCAAAGTATGCACATGTCACTGACCATGATCAACAAATTTCACTTCATGTGGTCAACGTTGACAACTCACAACACGAGTTAATGATAGTCGGAGGGGGATAACAATGGTTTGGAAACACTAGCTATCAACTAGAAAGCACAAAGACCTTCAATACGTAGTGACACGGCGTGGTAACAACTGACAGTGACAAACCAAACTAGGGATATGTCACTAACCATGACCAAAAGAATTTCAATATGGGTGGTCAACGTTCACAACCCATAACATGAGTCACAAATGGTCAGAGTGGAAAACAATGGTTTCAAAACGCTATGTATCGTATAGCAAGTACAAATATCTTTCGTGTGTATTGGCACGGTGTGGCTACCGTGCAACTCATAACACGAGTCACAAATGGTGAGGTTGGAAGATAATGGTTTGTGAATACTAGTTATCGACTAGCAAATTCAAATAGCTTCATTATGTAGTGGCACAATGAGGCTTCAATGCACAGTGACCAACCAAAGTATGCATATGTCACTAACCATGACCAACAAATTTCACTTGATGTGGTCAACGTTGAAAACACATAACACGAGTCACAAATGGTCAGAGGGGAAAACAATGGGTTGGGAACACTAGTTATCAACTAGCAAGTACAAAGACCTTCAACAAGCAGTGGCACGGTATGGCTAGCTTGCACAGTGACCAACCAAAGGATGCATACGTCACTGGATACGACCGAGTAAATCCACTATGTGTGGTCAACATTGACATATGTCACTAACCATGACCAACGAATTTCAATATGTGTGGTCAACGTTCACAACCCATAACATGAGTCACTAATGGTAAGAGGGGGAAACAATGGTTTCAAAACGTTATGTCTCTTCTAGCAAGTACAAATATCTTTTGTGTGTATTGGCACGGTGTGGCTACCGTGCACAATGACCTATCCAAGTAGGCACACATCACTGCTCATGACCAAAGAAGTTTAGTGTGTGTGGTCAACGTTCACAACTCATAATACAAGTAACAAATGGGCAGAGGGAGAAACAATGGTTTGGGAATGCGTGGTATTGACTAGCAAGTACAAAGACCTTCGATAAGTGGTGGCACGGTGTGGCTACCATGCACAATGACCAACCAAAGTATTCTTGTGTCACTGAATATCATAAAAAGAGTTTCATTGTGTGTTATCAACTTCCCTTCTTACGGCTGGTCAATCGGAGCAATGGTTGAGAGATTATTCAAGCTCGAAGTTGCAAAATTTGAAATTCCGTCTGCGTCAATTCTTTATGATAAACTAACTCTGTTATCGTTCATAATGTTTAAAACTACCCTCTAATCTTACACCCCCTTATTTAATGCCCTTTACACATAGGAACCCTTATCATGTCATTTGGACATCATATGAATACCGTGTGAGTTGGCTTAGTGCTTATAGAGTTAGATTCTAGAGCGGTAGGTCCTAGGTTTTAATCGTCGTACGCGCAATATAGAATAGGCTCGCGACCTGGGGGGGGGGGCGGCCGTGTTGTGATACCTCAACTCTACCTTTTAGCCTAAGCCGGGGGGGAGGTAGGGGGGTGTCATAATGCAGTCGCAAATCTATCCTCCAGGTCATCCACGGATCATCCCTCTAGGGGGATGGGAGGGAGTATTCCAGTGAAGGCACCTATGCGTAACAAGTCAAAAAAAACCAACCAGGTGTCAAAGGGGGAAACCTTTTGCTATTTATTGACAAGCAAGTGCAAAGAATTTCAACAAGTAGTGGACCGGTGTGGCTACCATGCACAATGACCAACCAGACTAGGCATGTACCACCTACCATGACCAAATAATTTTACTATGTGTGGTGAACGTTGACAACCCATAATATGGGTCACGAATTGTTGGAGGGGGAAACAATGGGTTGGGAATCGTAGATACCAACTACCAAGTACAACGACCTTCAGTCAGTAGTAGCACGGTGTGGCTACCATGCACAATGACCGACCAAACTAGGCATATGTACTGACTTTGACCAAAGAAATCCGCTGTGTGTGGTCAACGTTGACAACTCATAATACGAGTCACAAATGGTCAGAGGGGGAAACAATGGTTTGGGAACACCGAGTATCAAATAGCAAGCACAAGGGGCTTTAATACGCTGTGGCACGGTGTGGAGACCATGCTCGATGACCAACCAAAGTAGGCATATGTCACTGACCATGATCAAATAATGTCACCAAGTGTGGTTAACTTTGACAATTCATAACACGAGTCACAAATGGTCAGGGTGGAAGATACTGGTTTGTGAATACTAGTTATTGACCAGCAAGTACAAATACCTTCAATATTTAGGGGCATAATGTGGCTTCAATGCACAGTGACCAACCAAAGTATGCATATGTCACTAACCATGACCAACAAATTTCACTTCATGTGGTCAACGTTGAAAATGCATAACACGAGTCACAAATGGTCAGAGGGGAAAAAGAATGCGTTAGGAACACTAGTTATCAACTAGCAAGTACAAAGACCTTCAACAAGCAGTNGGTATGGCTAGCGTGCACAGTGACCAACCAAAGGATGCATACGTCACTGACTACGACCGAATAAGTCCACCATGTGTGGTCAACATTGACAACTCATAACACGAGTCACAAATGGTCAGAGGGAGAGACAATGGTTTGGAAAGCCTATGTATTGACTAGAAAGGACAAAAAACTTCAATACATAGTGGCACGGTGTGGCTAATATGCACACCATGCAACCAAACTAGGCATATGTCACTGATCATGACCAGAGAATTTCAATATGGGTGGTCAACGTTGACCAACCATAACATGAGTCACAAACGGTCAGGAGAGGAAACAATGTTATGGGAATATCGGTTCTCAACTACCAAGTACAACCACTTTCAGTCAGTAGTAGCACGGTGTGGCTACCATGCACAATGACCGACTAAAGTAGGCATTTGTACTACCTTTGACCAAAGAAATCCGCTGTGTGTGGTCAACGTTGACAACTCATAATACGAGTCACAAATGGTCAGAGGGGGAAACAATGGTTTGGGGACACCAAGTATCAAATGGCAAACACAAGGAGCTTCAGTACGCTGTGGCACGGTGTGGAGACCATGCACGATGACCAACCAAAGTAGGAATATGTCACTGACCATGACCAAATAATATCACTAAGTGTAATAAACTTTGACAACTCATAACACCAGTCACAAATGGTCAGGGTGGAAGATAATGGTTTGTGAATACTAGTTATTGACTAGCAAGTACAAATACCTTCAATATGTAGTGGCACTATGTGGCTTCAATGCACAGTGACCAATCAAAGTATGCATATGTCACTAACCATGACCAACAAATTTCACTTCATGTGGTCAACATTGAAAACACATAACACGAGTCACAAATGGTCAGAGGGGAAAACAATGGGTTGGGAACACTAGTTATCAACTAGCAAGTACAAAGCCCTTCAACAAGAAGTGGCACGGTATGGCTAGCGTGTACAGTGACCAACCAAAGGATGCATACGTCACTGACTACGACCGAATAAGTCCACTATGTGTGGTCAACATTGACAACTCATAACACGAGTCTCAAATGGTCAGAGGGAGAGACAATGGTTTGGGAAGCCTATGTATTGACTAGAAAGGATAAAGAACTTCAATACGTAGTGGCACGGTGTGGCTAATATGCACACCAAACAACCAAACTAGGCATATGTCACTGATTATGACCAGAGACTTTCAATATGGGTGGTCAACGTTAACCAACCATAACACGAGTCACAAACGGCCAGGAGAGGAAACAATGCTATGGGAATATCGGTTCTCAACTACCAAGTACAACGACCTTCATTCAGTAGTAGCACGGTGTGGCAACCATGCTGAATGACCGACCAATGTAGGCATATGTACTGCCTTTGACCAAAGAAATCTGCTGTGTGTGGTCAACGTTGACAACTCATAATACGAGTCACAAATGGTCAGCGGGGGAAACAATTGGTTGGGAACACCAGGTATCAAATAGCAAGCACAAGGGGCTTCAATACATTGTGGCACGGTGTGGAGACCATGCACGATGACCAACCAAAGTAGGAATATGTCACTAATCATGACCAAATAATGTCACTAAGTGTGGTAAACTTCGACAACTGATAACACGACTCACAAATGGTCAGGGTGGAAGATAATGGTTTGTGGATACTAGTTATCGACTAGCAAGTAAAAATACCTTCAATATGTAGTGGCACAATGTGGCTTCAATGCACAGTGACCAACCAAAGTATGCATATGTCACCGACCATGACGAGATAATTTCACTTCATGTGGTCAATTTTGACAACTCACAACACGAGTCACAGACATTCAGAGGGGGAAGCAATGGTTTGGGAACACTAACTATCAACTAGAAAGCACATAGACCTTTGATACGTAGTGAAACGGCGTGGTAACCATGTATAGTGACAACCCAAAGTATGCATATGTCACTAACCATGACCAAACGGATTTCACAGTGTGTGGTCAACATTGAAAACTCATAACATGAGTCACAAATGGTCAGAGGGGGAAACCATGGGTTGGGAACACTAGTTATTAACTAGCAAGTAGAAAGATTTTCAACAAGTAGTGGCACGGTGTGGCTAGCATGCACAGTGACCAACCAAAGGATGCATGTGTCACTGACTATGGCAGAAGAAGTCCACTATGTACGGTCAATATTGACAACTCATAACACGAGTCACAAATGGTCAGAGGGAGAGACAATGGTTTTGGAACCCTATATATGGACTGGAAACGACAAAGAACTTCAATACGTAGTGGCACGTTGTGGCTACTATGCACACCAAACAACCAAACCAGGCATATGTCACTGACCACAACCAGAGATTTTCAATATGGGTGGTCAACATTCACCAACCACAACACGAGTAATAAATGGTCAGAGGGGGAAACAATGGTATGGGAATATCAGTTCTCAACTAGAAAGTACAGCGACCTTCAATCATTATAAGCATGGTGTGGCTACCATGCACAATGCCTGACCAAAGTATGCACATGTACTGTCTTTGACCAAAGAAATCCGCTGTGTGTGGTGAATGTTGACAACTAATAATAGGAGTCACAAATGGTCAGAGGGCGAGACAATGGTTTGGGAACACCAGGTATCAACTAGCAAGCACAAGGACCTTCAATAAGTTGTCCCACGGTGTGGATACCATGCACGATGACCAACCGAAGTAGACATATGTCACTGACGATGACCAAATAATGTCACTAAGCGTTGTGAACTTTGACAACTCATAATACGAGTCACAAATGGGCAGGGTGCAATATAATGGTTTGTTAATACTAGTTATCGGCTAGCAAGTACAAATACCTTCAATACGTAGTGGCACTGTGTGGCTACAATGCACAGTGAAAAACCAAAGTATGCACATGTCACTGACCATGACCAACAAATTTCATTTCATGTGGTCAACGTTGACAACTCACAACATGAGTTACTGATAGTCAGGGGGGGGAGTAAGAATGGTTTGGAAACACTAGCTATCAACTAGAAAGCACAAAGACCTTCAATACGTAGTGACACGGCGTGGTAACCACTGAGAGTGACAAACCAAACTAGGCATATGTCACTAACCATGACCAAATAATTTCAATATGGGTGGTCAACGTTCACAACCCATAACATGAGTCACAAATGGTCAGAGGCGGAAACAATGGTTTCAAAAAACTATGTATCTTCGAGCAAGTAAAAATATCTTTCGTGTGTATTGACACGGTGTGGCTGTCGTGCACAATAACCTATCCAAGTAGGCATACATCACTGCTCATGACCAAAGAAGTTTAGTCTGTGTGGTCAACGTTCACAACTCATAATACAAGTAAAAAATGGGCAGAGGGAGAAACAATGGTTTGGAAATACGTGGTATCGACTAGCAAGTATAAAGACCTTCAATAAGTGGTGGCACGGTGTGGCTACCATGCACAATGACCAACCAAAGTATTCTTGTGTCACTGAGTATCATAAAAAGAGTTTCACTATGTGTTGTCAACTTTCCTTCTTACGGCTGGTCAATCGGAGCAATGGTTGAGAGGTTATTCAAGCTCGAAGTTGCAAAATCTGAAATTCCGTCTGCGTCAATTCTTTATGAATAAACTAACTTTGCTTTCATTCATAAATTTCAAATCTACCCTCTAATATTACACCCCCTTATTTAATGCCCTTTACACCGTTTGTGACTCGTGTTATGGTTGGTCAATGTTGACCACCCATATTGAAATTCTCTGGTCATGATCAGTGACATATGCCTAGTTTGGTTGTTTGGTGTGCATATTAGCCACACCGTGCCACTGCTTATTGAAGTTCTTTGTCCTTTCTAGTCAATCCATAGGCTTCCCAAACCATTGTCTCTCCCTCTGACCATTTGTGACTCGTGTTATGAGTTGTCAATGTTGACCACACAGAGTGGACTTATTCGGCCGTAGTCAGTGACGTGTGCATCATTGGGCTGGTCATTGTGCACGCTAGCCATACCGTGCCACTGCTTGTTGAAGGTGTTTGTACTTGCTAGTTGATAACTAGTGTTCCCAACCCATTGTTTTCCCCTCTGACCATTTGTGACTCGTGTTATGCGTTTTCAACGTTGACCACAAGAAGTGAACTTTGTTGGTCATGGTTAGTGACATACGCATAATTTGGTTGGTCACTGTGCGTTGTGCCACTACATGTTGAAGGTATTTGTACTTGGTAGTCAATAACTAGTGTTCACAAACCATTATCTTCCACCCTGACCATTTGTGACTTGTGTTATGAGTTGTCAAAGTTTACCACACTTAGTGACATTTTTTGGTCATGGTCAGTGACATATGCCTACTTTGGTTGGTCATCGTGCATGGTCTCCACACCGTGCCACGTAGTATTGAAGCCCCTTGTGCTTGCTATTTGATACCTGGTGTTATTAAACCATTGTCTCTCCCTCTGACCAATTGTGACTCGTGTTATGAGTTGTCAATGTTGACCACACATAGTGGACTTATTCGGTCGTAGTCCGTGACGTATGCGTCCTTGGGCTGGTCACTGTGCACGCTAGCCATACCGTGCCACTGCTTGTTGAAGGTCTTTGTACTTGCTAGTTGATAACTAGTTTTCCCAAATTGTTTTCCCCTCTGACCATTTGTGACGCGTGTTATGCGTTTTCAACGTTGACCACATGAAGTGAGATTTGTTGGTCATGGTTAGTGACATATGCATAATTTGGTTGGTCACTGTGCATTGAAGCCACGTTGTACCACTACATATCGAAGGTATTTGTACTTGCTAGTCGATAAGTAGTATTCACAATTCCATTATCTTCCACCCTGACCAGTTGTGACTCGTGTTATGAGTTGTCAAAGTTTACCACACTTAGTGACATTTTTTGGTCATGGTCAGTGACATATGCCTACTTTGGTTGGTCATCGTGCATGGTCTCCACACCGTGCCACATCGTATTGAAGCCCCCTGTGCTTGCTATTTGATACCTGGTGTTCCCAAACCATTGTTTCCCCCTCTGACCATTTGTGACTGGTATTATGAGTTGTCAACGTTGACCACACACAGCGGGTTTCTTTGGTCAAAGGTAGTACATAAGCCTACTTTGGTCGGTCATTGTGCATGGTAGCCAAACCGTGCTACTTCTGACTGACGGTTGTTGTACTTGGTAGTTGAGAACCGATATTCCCATAGCATTGTTTTCTCTGCTGACCGTTTGTGACTCGTGTTATGGTTGGTCAATGTTGACCACCCATATTGAAATTCTCCGGTCATATTCAGTGACATATGCCTAGTTTGGTTGTTTGGTGTGCATATTAGCCACCCCGTGCCACTACTTATTGAAGTTATTTGTCCGTTCTGGTCAATACATAGGCTTCCCAAACCATTGTCTCTCCATCTGACCATTTATGACTCGTGTTATGAGTTGTCAATGTTGACCACACATAGTGGACTTATTCTGTCGTAGTCAGTGACGTATGCATCCTTGGACTGGTCACTGTGCACGCTAGCCATACTGTGCCACTGCTTGTTGAAGGTCTTTGTACTTGCTAGTTGACAAATAGTGTTCCCAACCCATTGTTTTCCCCTCTGACCATTTGTGACTCGTGTTTTGCGTTTTCAACGTTGACCACATGAAGTGAAATTTGTTGGTCATGGTTAGTGACATATGCACAATTTGGTTGGTCACTGTGCATTGAAGCCACACTGTGCCACTACATATTGAAGGTATTTGTACTTGCTAGTCGATAACTAGTATTCACAAACCATTATCTTCCATCCTGACCATTTGTGACTCGTGTCATGAGTTGTAAAAGTTTACCACACTTGGTGACATTATTTCGTCATGGTCAGTGACATATGCTTACTTTGGTTGGTCATCATGCATGGTCTCCACACCGTGCCACAGCGTATTGAAGCCCCTTTTGCTTTCTATTTGATACTTGGTGTTCCCAAACCAATGTTTCCCCCTCTTACCATTTGTGACTCATATGATGAGCTGTCAACGTTGACCACACACAGCGGATTTCTTTGGTCAAAGGCAGTACATATGCCTACTTTGGTTGGTCATTGTGCATGGTAGCCACACCGTGCTACTACTGGCAGAAGGTCGTTGTACTTGGTAGGTGAGAACCGATATTCCCATATCATTGTTTCCTCTCCTAACCGTTTGTGAGTCGTGTTATGGTTGGTCAACGTTGACCACCCATATTGAAATTCTCTGGTCATGATCAGTGACATATGCCTAGTTTGGTTGTTTGGTGTGCAGATTAGCCACACCATGCCACTACGTATTGAAGTTCTTTGTCCTTTCTAGTCAATACACAGGCTTCCCAAACCATTGTCTATCCCTCTGACCATTTGTGACTCGTGTTATGAGTTGGCAATGTTGACCACACATAGTGGACTTATTCGGCCGTAGTCAGTGACGTATGCATCCTTGGGCTGGTCACTGTGCACGCTAGCCATACCGTGCCACTGCTTGTTGAAGGTCTTTATACTTGCTAGTTGATAACTAGTGTTCCCAACCCATTGTTTTCCCCTCTAACCATTTGTGACTCGTGTTATGCGTTTTCAACATTGACCACATGAAGTGAAATTTGTTGGTCATGGTTAGTGACATATGCATAATTTGGTTGGTCACTGTGCATTGAAGCCACATTGTGCCACTACATATTGAAGGTATTTGTACTTGCTAGTCGATAACTAGTATTCACAAACCATTACCTTCTATCCTGACCATTCGTGACTCGTGTTGTGAGTTGTAAATGTTGACCACATGAAGTGAAATTTGTTGGTCATGGTTAGTGACATATGCATAATTTGGTTGGTCACTGTGCATTGAAGCCACATTGTGCCACTACATATTGAAGGTATTTGTACTTGCTAGTCGATAACTAGTGTTCACAAACCATTATCGTCCACCCTGACCAGTTGTGACTCGTGTTAAGAGTTGTCAAAATTTACCACACTTAGTGAAATTTTTTGGTCATGGTCAGTGACATATGCCTACATTGGTTGGTCATCGTGCATGGTTTCCACACCGTGCCACATCGTATTGAAGCCCCTTGTGCTTGCTATGTGATACCTGGTGTTCCCAAACCATTGTTTCCCCCTCTGACCATTTGTGACTGGTATTATGAGTTGTCAACGTTGACCACACAGCGGATTTCTTTGGTCAAAGGTAGTACATATGCATACTTTGGTCGGTCATTGTGCATGGTAGCCACACCGTGCTACTTCTGACTGACGGCCGTTGTACTTGGTAGTTGAGAACCAATATTCCTACAACATTATTTTCCCTTCTGACCGTTTGTGACTCGTGTTATGGTTGGTCAATGTTGACCACCCATATTGAAATTCTCCCGTCATGATCAGTGAAATATGCCTAGTTTGGTTGTTTGGTGTGCATATTAGCCACACCGTGCCACTACATATTGAAGTTCTTTGTCCTTTCTAGTCAATACATAGGCATCCTAAACCATTGTCTCTCCCTCTGACCATTTGTGACTCGTGTTATAAGTTGTCGATGTTGACCACACATAGTGGACTTATTCGGTCGTAGTCAGTGACGTATGCATCCTTGGACTGGTCACTGTGCACGCTAGCCATACCGTGCCACTGCTTGTTAAGGGTCTTTGGAATTGCTAGTTGAAACCTAGTGTTCCCAACCCATTGTTTATCCCTCTGACCATTTGTGACTCGTGTTATGCGTTTTCAAAGTTGACCACATGAAATGAAATTTGTTGGTCATGGTTAGTGACATATGCATAATTTTGTTGGTCACTGTGTATTGAAGCCACACTATGCCACTACATATTGAAGGTAATTGTACTTGCTAGTCGATGACTAGTATTCACGAACCATTATCTTCCACCCTGACCATTTGTGACTCGTGTTATGAGTTGTCAAACTTTACTACACTTGGTGAAATTATTTGGTCATGGTCAGTGACATATGCCTACTTTGGTTGGTCATCGTGCATGGTCTCCACATGGTGCCACAACGTATTGAAGCCCCTTGTGCTTGCTATTAGATGCTTGGTGTTCCCAAACCATTGTTTCCCCCTCTGACCATTTGTGACCCATATGATGAGTTGTCAACGTTGACCACACACAGCGGATTTCTTTGGTCAAAGGCAGTACATATGCCTACTTTGGTCGGTCATTGTGCATGGTAGCCACACCATGCTACTACTGACAGAAGGTCGTTGTACTTGGTAGGTTAGAACCGATATTCCCATATCATTGCTTCCTCTCCTGACCGTTTGTGAGTCGTGTTATGGTTGGTCAACGTTGACCACCCATATTGAAATTCTCTGGTCATGATCAGTGACATATGCTTAGTTTGGTTATTTGGTGTGCATATTAGCCACACCGTGCCACTGCGTATTGAACTTCTTTGTCCTTTCTAGTCAATACGTAGGCTTCCCAAACCATTGTCTCTCCCTTTGACCATTTGTGACTCGTGTTATGAGTTGTCAATGTTGACCACACATAGTGGACTTATTTGGCCGTAGTGAGTGACGTATGCATCCTTGGGCTGGTCACTGTGCACGCGAGCCATACCGTGCCACTGCTTGTTGAAGGTCTTTGTACTTGCTAGTTGATAACTAGTGTTCCCAACCCATTGTTTTCCCTCTGACCATGTGTGACTTGTGTTATGTTTTTTCAACATTGACCACGTTAAGTGAAATTTCTTGGTCATGGTAAGTGACATATGCATAATTTGTTTGGTCACTGTGCATTGAAGCCACATTGTGCCACTACATATTGAAGGTATTTGTACTTGCTAGTCGATAACTAGTATTCACAAACCATTATCTTCCACCCCGACCATTTGTGACTCGTGTTATGAGTTGTAAGGTTTACCACACTTAATGACATTATTTCGTCATGGTCAGTGACATATGCCTACTTTGGTTGGTCATCATGCATGGTCTCCACACTGTGCCACATCGTATTGAAGCCCCTCGTGCTTATTATTGGATACCTGGTATTCCCAAACCATTGTTTCCCCCTCTGACCATTTGTGACTCGTATTATGAGTTGTCAACGTTGACCACACACAGCGGATTTCTTTGGTCAAAGGTAGTACATATGCCTACTTTGGTCGGTCATTGTGCATGGTAGCCACACCGTGCTACTACTGACTGACGGTCATTATACTTGGTAGTTGAGAACCAATGTTCCCATAGCATTGTTTTCTCTGCTGACCGTTTGTGACTCGTGTTATGGTTGGTCAATGTTGACCACCCATATTGAAATTCTCCAGTCATGAGCAGTGACATATGCCTAGTTTGGTTGTTTGGTGTGCATATTAGCCACACCGTGCTACTACGTATTGAAGTTCTTTGTCCTTTCTAGTCAATACATTGGCTTCCCAATCCATTGTCTCTTCCTCTGACCATTTGTGACTCGTGTTATGAGCTGTCAATGTTGACCACAGATAGTGGACTTATCCGGTCGTAGTCAGTGACGTATGCATCCTTTGGTTGGTCACTGTACACGCTAGCCATGCCGTGCCACTGCTTGTTGAAGGTCTTTGTGTCAGAACATTCTTTGAGGCAGTAGCTGCTGAGTGGGTGCGGTCCGAGGTCCGGGCGAGCCGCGAGGCGCGCCGTAGCACCCAAGGCGCGGGCTGGACTGGTTGGCGATGCCGCAGTAACCAGAGACGAGCATAGAGAGTGAAGAGAGCACAGATACAAGTGTGGGCGCGGTGCACATGCACGAGCGCTGCAAGACTGATCAGGTGCGATAGCGTTGGAAGAGGAAAGATATGACAGAGTAGTGGGGGTAGTGTCGAGGCGCAGGCCGAAGGGCCACAGCGCTGAGACACGGGCCTGCAAGTAGGAGCAACCACAGAATGAAAGTGTGTACGGTCCTTAAGGCGGGCGAGCCGGTGGGTGAGCCGCAGCAACCGGAGGACGAGCACGAAGCTTGAGGGGAAGCGTAACTGGAAGTGGACGCCATGAGGGTGCAGGCAACTGACACTCCTCACGGGCGTTGTGCGAGGTAAGGAGAGCGTGGACGCGGTGCCGGTCGGCACGAGCGTTGATATGAGATGAACAGATGGAGGATCGGCAGGCATGCGGAGCGACAAAGGAGGAGTAGGGGCAGGGCAGAGCCCGGGCCGAGAGAGACGCAATGAACCGATGAAGTTGGTTAGTTATGATAGAGATAGAACATGCTTTAAGTAGTACACTAGTAACAGCCTATAGTCTGGTCACGGCGGTCTATGGGTCCTATGTCGCCGCAGCCGCAAAGCGGCTGCGGAAGCTGGTGCTGAGCTTTGGTAGTGCCATGGGGCGGGAGACAGGGGTCGCCTCTATCCTACGAGCCGATCGCTGTCTTGGTTTGCAGCACGGTCATTGGTTTCCGTTGGCGGGATATCCGGTTTCCGCCACTTTGTCGTTTTGCTTAGACCGAAGCGCGTTACCATTCGTTGGGGTTTGGCGGGACGACCGCCGGCCGTTTGGTGCGCGGGTATCAAGCCGTTGGGTGTTTGCAGCCGGTACTTGTCAGTCTTCCGTAATTGTTGGAGCTGTCCATTGGCATTGGCGCGCTGGTAGGGATTGAGCCCGGATGTGAGCAGATAATTCCGATAACCCATGTGCAGAGTGGGTATTCCAGCGTTTGCCGAGGAGGGGCATGTGATTGACAACTTGTGGGGCGTGGATATTTTTCTGACACTTTTTACTTGCTACTTGATAACTAGTGTTCCCAACCCATTGTTTTCCCCTCTGGCCATTTGTAACTCGTGTTGTGAGTTGTCAACATTGACCACATGAAGTGAAATTATTTCGTCATGGTCAGTGACATATGCATACTTTGGTTGGTCACTCTGCATTGAAGCCACATTGTGCCACTAAATATTGAAGGTATTTGTACTTGCTAGTCGATAACTAGTATCCACAAACCATTATCTTCCACCCTGACCATTTGTGAGTCGTGTTATGAGTTGTCAAAGTTCATCACACTTAGTGACATTATTTGGTCATGGTTAGTGACATATGCCTACGTTGGTTGGTCATCGTGCATGGTCTCCACACCGTGCCACAATGTATTGAAGCCCCTTGTGCTTGCTATTTGATACATGGTGTTCCCAAACCATTGTTTCCCCCTCTGACCATTTGTGACTCGTATTGTGAGTTGTCAATGTTGACCACATACAGCGGATTTCTTTGGCCAAAGGTAGTACATATGCCTACTTTGGTTGGTCATTGTGCATGGTAGCCACACAGTGATACTACTGAGTGACGGTCATTGTCCTTGGTAGTTGAGAACCGATATTCCCATACCATTGTTTTCTCTGCTGAACGTTTGTGACTCGTGTTATGGTTGGTCAATGTTGACCACCCATATTGAAATTATCCGGTCATGATCAGTGACATATGCCTAGTTTGGTTGTTTGGTGTGCATATTAGCCACATTGTGCCATTACGTATTGAAGTTCTTTGTCCTTTCTAGTCAATACATTGGCTTCCCAAACCATTGTCTCTCCCTTTGACCATTTGTGACTCATGTTATTAGTTGTCAATGTTGACGACACATAGTGGACTTATTCGGTCGTAGTCGGTGACGTATGCATCCTTTGGTTGGTCACTGTGCACGCTAGCCATAACGTGCCACTGCTTGTTGAAGGCCTTTGTACTTGCTAGTTGATAACTAGTGTTCCCAACCCATTGTTTTCCCCTCTGACCATTTGTGACTCGTTTTATGTGTTTTCAACGCTGACCACATGAAGTGAAATTTGTTGGTCATGGTTAGTGACATATGCATACTTTGGTTGGTCACTGTGCATTGAAGCCACATTGTGCCACTACATATTGAAGGTATTTGTACTTGCTAGTTGATAACTAGTATTCACAAACCATTATCTTCCACCCTGACCATTTGTGACTCGTGTTATGAGTTGTCAAAGTTTACCACACTTAGTGACATTATTTGGTCATGGTCAGTGACATATGCCTACTTTGGTTGGTCATCGTGCATGGTCTCCACACCGTGCCACA
>SZWC01005257.1:115444-130790 GCA_023375785.1 Penium margaritaceum
CAGGGCAGCTGAGGTAGAAACTGTGGTTTTCTTGAGAAGTGGAGGCTTCAGTGATGGCTCGTTGACATGCAAGGGGAAGGGGTTAGCTGGCGTTCTTGTTGAAGTTGCCGCTGCTGGGGCTGGAGTGAATGGAGGAGAGAGGGAGGGTTGCGATGGAGTTGTTCCTGTTGACAAAGAAGATGAGGTGGTTGGTACTGGAAAGAGGATGGAGGGAGGCAAGAGGGAGGATTCAGCTGGCTTGGCGGTTGCAGGAAGACACGAGAGGAGTGATCTTTTGGTGATGTTCAGAAGCAATGCCCACTTACTTTCTTCAGGTGTGCTTTGTTGACACACTGTCGTTATTTTGCCGTTGATGAAGTCTTGCAGCTGTTGTTGAGAAGAGGTGAGTATCTAGTCGATACATAGGGTTCCCAAACCATTGTCTCTCCCTCTGACCATTTTTGACTCGTGTTCTGAGTTTCCAATGTTGACAACACATAGTGGACTTCTCCGGTCATAGTCAGTGACATATGCATCCTTTGGTTGGTCACTGTGCACGCTAGCCATACCATGCCACTAATTGTTGAAAATCTTTCTACTTGCTAGTTGATAACTAGTGTTCCCAGCCCATGGATTCCCCCTCTGACCATTTCTGACTTGTGTGATAAGTTTCCAACGTTGACCATACACTGTGATTTTTTTTTGGTCATTGTCAGTGACAAAGGCCTGCTTTGGTTTGTCATTGTACATGGTTACCACGCCGTGTCACTACATATTGAAGGTATTTGTGCTTTCTAGCCAAAAGCTAGTGTTCCCAACCCAATGTTATCCCCTTTTGCCTCTATGTGACTTGTGTTGTGGTTTGTCAATGCTTACCACATGAAGTGAAATTCGTTGGTCATGGGCAGTGACATATGCATACTTTGGTTGGTCACTGTGGATGGTAGCCACGCTCTGCCACTACATATTGAAGGTATTTGTACTTGCTGCTCGACGACTAGTATTCACAAACCATTTTCCTTGACTCTGACCATTTGTGACTCGTGTTATAAGTTGTCAAAGTTTACCACACTTAGTGACATTATTTGGTCATGGTCAGTGACATATGCCTACTTTGGTTGTTCATCGTGCACGGTATCCACACCGTGCCACAACTTATTGAAGATCCCTGTGCTTGCTAGTTGATACCTGATGTTCCCAAACCATTGTCTCCCCCTCTGACCATTTGTGACTCTTATTATGAGTTGTCAACGCTGACCACACACAGCAGATTTCTTTGGTCAAAGGTAGTTCATATGCCTACTTTGGTGAGTCATTGTGCATGGTAGCCACGCCGTGCTTATACTGACTGAAGGTCGCACACAGCATTGTTTCCCCCTCTGACCGTTTGTGATTCGTGTTATGGTTGGTGAATGTTGACCACTTTTATTGAAATTCTTTCATTATGGTCAGTGACATATGCCTAGTTTGGTTGTTTGGTGTGCATAGTAGCCACACCGTGCCACTGCGTATTGAAGTTCTTTGTCCGTTCTAGTTGATACATAGGGTTCCCAATCCATTGTCTCTCCCTCTGATCAATTGTGACTCGTATTATGAGTTGTCAATGTTGACCATACATTGTAGACTTCTTCGGTCATAGTCAGGGACGTGTGCATCCTTTGGTTGGTCACTGTGCATGTTAGCCACACCGTGCCACTACGTTTTGAAGTTCTTCGTACTTGCTAGTTGATAACTAGTGTTCCTAACCCATTGTTCCCCCCTCTGGCCATTTGTGACCCCTGTGATGAGTTTTCAACGTTGACCACACACTGTGAAATTTGTTTGGTCATGGTTAGTGACATATGCCTACTTTGGTTTGCCACCGTACATGGTTACCATGCCATGTCACTATGTACTAAATGTATTTGTGCTTTCTAGTCAATAGCTAGTGTTCCCAAACCAATGTTAACCCCCCCTTTGACTATATGTGACTCGTGTTGTAAGTTTTCAACACTGACCACATTAAGTGAAATTCTTTCTTCATGGTCAGTGACATATGCATACTTTGGTTGGTCACTGTGCATTCTAGCCACACTGTGCCACTACATATTGAAGGTATTTGTACTTTCTAGTCAATAACTATGATTCACAAACCATTACCTTCCACCCTGACCATTTGTGAATCGTGTTATGAGTTGTGAGAGTTTACCACACTTAGTGGCATTAGTTGGTCATGGTCAGTGACATATGCTTACTTTGGTTGGTCACCGTGCATGGTATCCACACCGTGCCACAACTAATTGAAGGTCCTTGTGCTTGCTAGTTGATACCTGGTGTTCCCAAACCATTGTCTCCCCCTCTGACCATTTGTAACACCTATTATAAGTTGTCAACGCTGACCACACACAGCGGTTTTCTTTGGTCGAAGGAAGTATATATGCCTACTTTGGTCGGTCATTGTGCATGGTAGCCACACCGTGCTTATATCGAATGAAGGTCGCTGTACTTGCTAGTTGAGAACTGATATTCGCAAACCATTGTTTCCCCCTCTGACCGTTTGTGACTCGTATTATGGTTGGTGAATGTTGACCACCCATACTGAAATTCTATCATCATGGTCGGTGACATATGCCTATTTTGGTTGTTTGGTGTGCACAGTAGCCACGCCGAGCCACTACGTATTGAAGGTTTTTTTCCTTTCTAGTCAATACATAGGGTTCTCAAACCATTGTCTCTCCCTCTGACCATTTTTGACTCGTGTTATGAGTTGTCAATGTTGACCATGCATAGTGGACTTCTTCGGTCATAGTCAGTGACGTGTGCGTCCTTTGGTAGGTCACTTTGCATGCTAGCCACACCGTGCAACTACTTGTTGAAAATATTTATACTGTCCAGCTGATTACTAGTGTTCCCAACCCATGGTTTCCCCCACTGACCATTTGTGACTCATGTTATGAGTTTTCAACGTTGACCACACACTGTGAAATCCGTTTGGTCATGGTTTGTGACATATGCCTACTTTGGTTTGTCACCGTACATGGTTACCACGCCGTGGCATTACGTATTGAAGGTCTTTGTGCTCTCTTGTTGACAGCTAGTTTTCCCAAACCATTGTTAGCCCCCTCTGACTACCTGTGACTCGTGTTGTGAGTTGTAAACGATGACCACATGAAGTGAAATTCTTCGTTCATGGTCAGTGACATGTGCATACCTTGGTTGGTCACTGTGCATTGTAACTACACTGTGCCAATACATACTGAAGGTATTTGTACTTGCTAGTCGATAACTAGTATTAAAAAACCATTATCTTCCACTCTGACCATTTGTGACGCGTGTTTTGAGTTGTCAAAGTTTACCACACTTAGTGGCATTATTTGTTCATGGTCAGTGACATATGCCTACGTTGGTTGGTCATCGTGCATGGTATCCACACCTTGCCACGACTTATTGTAGCTCCTTGTGCTTGCTATTTGATACTTGGTGTTCTCAAACCATTGTCTCCCCATCTGACCATTTGTGACTCGTATTATGAGTTGTCAACGTTGTCCACACCCAGCGGATTTATTTGGTCAAAGGCAGTACATATGCCTACTTTAGTTTTGTCATTGTGCATGGTAGCCACACCGTGCTACTACTGACCGAAGGTCGTTGTACTTGCTAGTTGAGAACTGATATTCCCATAGCATTGTTTCCTCCACTGACCGTTTGTGACTCGTGATATGGTTGGTGAACGTTGACCACCCATATTGACTTTCTCTGGTCATGGTCCGTGACATATGCCTAGTTTGGTTTTTTGGTGTGCATATTAGCCACACTGTGCCACTACATATTAAAGTTCTTTGTCCTTTCTAGTCAATACATAGGGTTCCCAATCCATTGACTCTCCCTCTGACCATTTGTGACTCATGTTATGAGTTGTTCATGTTGACCACACATAGTGGACTTATTCGGTCATAGTCAATGACATATGCATCCTTTGGTTGGTCACTGTGCACGCTAGCCACACCGTGCAACGACTTGTTGAAGATCTTTCTACTTGCTAATCGATAACTGGTGTTCCCAGCCCATGGTTTCCCCCACTGACCATTTGTAAATCGTGTTATGAGTTTTCAACGTTGACCACACACTGTGAAATCCGTTTGGTCATGGTTAGTGACATATGCCTACTTTTGCTTGTCATAGTACATGGTTACCACGCCGTGTCACTACATATCAAAGTTATTTGTGCTTTCTAGTTAATAGCTAGTGTTCCCAAACCATTGTTACCCCCCTTTGACTATCTGTGACTCGTGTTGTGAGTTATCAACACTGACCACATGAAGTGAAGTTTGTTGGTTATGGTCAGTGACATATGCATACTTTGGTTGGTCACTGTGCATGGTAGCCACGCTGTGCCACTACATATTGAAGGTATTTGTACTTGCTACTCAATAACTAGTATTCACAAGCCATTCTGTTCCATTCTGACCATTTGTGACTCGTGTTATGAGCTGTCTAAATTAACCACACTTAGTGACATATGCCTACTTTGGTTGGTCATCATGCATGGTATCCATACCGTTCCTAAACGTATTGAAGCTCCTTGTGCTTGCTAGTTGATACTTGGTGTTCCCAAACCATTGTTTCCCCCCTCTAACCATTTGTGAATCGTATTATGAATTGTCAACAATCCACACATAGTGGATTTCTTTGGTCAAAGGCAGTACATATGCTTACTTTGGTCGGTCATTGTGCATGGTAGCCACATCGTGCTACTACTGACTGAAGGTTCTTGTACTTGTTAGTTGGTATCTAGTATTCTTAAACCATTGTTTCCCCCTCTGATCAGTCGTGACCCATATTATGGGTTGTCAACGTTGACCACACATAGTACAATTATTTGGTCATGGTAAGTGGCACATGCCTAATATGGTTGGTCATTGTGCAAGGTAGCCACACCGTTCCACTACTTGTTGAAAGTCTTTGTACTTGCTAGTCAATAAATAGCAAAAGATCTCTCCCTTTGACACCAGGTCGGTTTTTCTTGATTTGTTACGCGTAGGTGCCTTCATTGGAATACTCCCCCCCACCCCCCTAGAGGGATGTTCTGTGGATGACCTGGAGGACAGATTTGCGACCACATTATGACACTCCCCCTATCCCCCCCCTCCCACGGCTTAAGCTCGAAGGTAGAGTTGAGGTACCACAACACGGCTGCCTCCCCCCCCCCCCAGGCTGCGAGCCTATTCTATATTGCGCGTACGAGGATTCAAACCCAGGACCTACCGCTCCATGTTCTAACTCTATAAGCACTAAGCCAACTCACATGGTGTTCACATGATGTGAAAATGACACTGTAAGAGTTCACATGGGTATAGGGCATAAAATAAGGGGGTGTAAGATTAGAGGGTAGTTTTCAAAAGTATGAATGATAACAAAGCTAGTTTAGTCATACAATTTTGACGCGACGGAATTTCAAGTTTTGCAACTTTGAGCTCGAATAACCTCTCAACCATTCCTCCGACTGACGAGCCGTAAGAAGGATAGTTGACTACACACAGTGAAACTCGTTTTATAATATTCAGTGACACAAGCATACTTTGGTTGGTCATTGTGCATGGTGGCCACACCGTGCCACCACTTATCGAAGGTCTTTGTACCTGCTAGTCGATACCGAGTATTCCCAACCCATTGTTTCTCCCTCTTCCATCTTTTGGCTTGTATTATGAGTTGTGAACGTTGACCACACACACTAAACTTCTTTGGTCATGAGCAGTGATATATGCCTACTTGGGTAGGTCATTGTGCATGGTAGCCACACCGTGCCAATACATACAAAAAAATCATTGTACTTGCTAGAAGATACATAGTGTTTTGAAACCATGTTTTCCCCCTCTGACCATTTGTGACTCGTGTTATGGGTTGTGAACGTTGACCATCCATATTGAAATTATTTGGTCAGGGTTGGTGACATGTGCCTAGTTTGGTTTGTCACTATGCATGGTTACCACGCTGTGTCACTACGTATTGAAGGCCTTTTTGCTTTCTAGTTGATAGCTAGTGTTCCCAAACCATTGTTACCCCCTTCTGACTATCAATGACTTGTGTTGTGGTTTGTCAACGCTGACCACATGAAGTCAAATTCGTTGGTCATGGTCAGTGACATATGCATACCTTGGTTCGTCACTGTGCATGGTAGCCACGTTGTGACACTACATATTGAAGGTATTTGTACTTTCTAGTCGATAACTAGTATTCACAAACCATTATCTTCCACCCTGACCGTTTGTGACTCGTGTTATGAGTTGTCAGAGTTTACCACACTTAGTGGCATTATTTGGTCATGGTCAGTGACATATGCTTACTTTGGTTGGTCATCGTGCATGGCATCCACACCGTGCCACAACTTATTGAAGGTCCTTGTGCTTGCTAGTTGATACCTGGTGTTCCCAAACCATTGTCTCCCCCTCTGACCATTTGTGACACCTATTATGAGTTGTCAACGCTGACCACACACAGTGGTTTTCTTTGGTTGAAGGTAGTATGAATGCCTACTTTGGTCGGTCATTGTGCATGGTAGCCACACCGTTCTTATATCGAATGAAGGTCGCTGTACTTGCTAGTTGAGAATTGATATTTGCAGACCCTTGTTTCCCCCTCTGACCGTTTGTGACTCGTATTATGGTTGGTGAATGTTGACCACCCATACTGAAATTATATCGTCATGGTCGGTGACATATGCCTAGTTTGGTTGTTTGGTGTGCACAGTAGCCACGCCGAGCCACTACGTATTGAAGGATTTTGTCCTTTCTAGTCAATACATAGGGTTCTCAAACCATTGTATCTCCCTCTAACCATTTTTGACTCGTGTTATGAGTTGTCAATGTTGACCATGCATAGTAAACTTCTTCGGTCATAGTAAGTGCCGTGTGCATCCGTTGGTAGGCCACTGTGCACGCTAGCCACACCGTGCCACTACTTGTTGAAAATATTTCTACTTTCTAGTTGATAACTAGTGTTCCCAACCCATGGTTTCCCCCACTGACCATTTGTGACTCCTGTTATGAGTTTTCAACGTTGACCACACACTGTGAAATCCGTTTGGTCATGGTTTGTGACATATGCCTACTTTGGTTTGTCACCGTACATGGTTACCACTCCGTGGCATTACGTATTGAAGGTCTTTGTGCTCTCTTGTTGACAGCTAGTGTTCCCAAACCATTGTTAGCCCCCTCTGACTACCTGTGACTCGTGTTGTGAGTTGTAAACGATGACCACATGAAGTGAAATTCTTTGTTCATGGTCAGTGACATGTGCATACATTGGTTGGTCACTGTGCATTGTAGCTACACTGTGCCAATACATATTGAAAGTATTTGTACTTGCTAGTCGATAACTAGTATTCAAAAACCATTATGTTCCACTCTGACCATTTGTGACTCGTGTAGTTAGTTGTCAAAGTTTACCACACTTAGTGACATTATTTGGTCATGGTCAGTGACATATGCCTACTTTGGTTGGTCATCGTGCATGGTATCCACACCTTGCCACAACTTATTGTAGCTCCTTGTGCTTGCTATTTGATACTTGGTGTTCTCAAACCATTGTCTCCCCATCTGACCATTTGTGACTCGTATTATGAGTTGTCAACGTTGTCCACACTCAGCGGATTTATTTGGTCAAAGGCAATACATATGCCTACTTTAGTTTTGTCATTGTGCATGGTAGCAAGACCGTGCTACTACTGACTGAAGGTCGCTGTACTTGCTAGTTGAGGACTGATATTCCCATAGCATTGTTTCCTCCACTGACCGTTTGTGACTCGTGATATGGTTGGTGAACATTGACCACCCATATTGACATTCTCTGGTCATGGTCCGTGACATATGCATAGTTTGGTTGTTTGGTGTGCATATTAGCCACACTGTGCCACTACGTATTAAAGTTAGTTGTCCTTTCTATTCAATACATAGGGTTCCCAAACCATTGTCTGTCCCTCCGACCATTTGTGACTCGTGTTATGAGTTGTCAATGTTGACCACACATAGTGGACTTCTTCGGTCATAGTCAGTGACATATGCATCCTTTGGCTGGTCACTGTGCACGCAAGCCACACCGTGCCACTACTTGTTGGAAACATTTCTAAATGCTAGTTGATACATAGTGTTCTAAACCCATGGTTTCGCCCACTGACCATTTGTGACTCGTGTTATTAGTTTTCAACGTTGACTACACACTGTAAAATCCGTTTGGTCATGGGTTGTGATATATGCCTAATTTGGTAGGTCCCTGTACATGGCTACCACGCCGTGTCACTACGTATGAAAGGTCTCTGTGCTTTCTAGTTGATAGCTAGTGTTCCTAAACCGTTGTTAGCCCCTATGAATATCTGTGACTCGTGTTGTGAGTTGTCAACATTGACCACATGAAGTGAAATTCTTTGGTCATGGTCAGTGACATATGCAGACTTTGGTTGGTCACTGTGCATTGTAGCCACCCTGTTCCATTGCATATTGAAGGTATCTGTACTTACTAGTCGATAACTAGTGTTTAGAAACAATTATCTTTCAATCTGACCACTTGTGACTCGTGTTATGAGCTGTCAAAATTCACCACACATGGTGGCATTCTTTGGTCATGGCCAATGACATGTGCATGCCTTGGTTGGTCATCGTGCATGGTATCCACACCGTGCCACAACGTATTGAAGGTTGTTGTGCTTGCTAGTTGATACCTGGTGTTTCCAAACAATTGTTTCCCCCCCTCAAACTATTTGTGACTTGTATACTGAGTTGTCAACGTTGACCAAACACAGCGGATTTCTTTGGTCAAAGGCAGTATATATGGCTACTTTGGTCGGTCATTGTCCATGGTAGCCACACCGTGCTACTACTGATTGAAGGTCGTTGTACTTGCTAGTTGAGAACTGATCTTCCCAGACCATTGTTTCCCTCCTGACCGTTTGTGACTCGCGTTATGGTTGGTGAGCGTTGACCACTCATATTGAAATTACTTGGTCATGGTCGGTCACATATGCCTAGTTTGGTTGTTTGGTGTGCATAATAGCCACACCGTGCCACTACGTATTGACGTTATTTGTCCTTTCTACACCATGCATAGGGTTCCCAACCCATTTTCACTCACTCTGACCATTTGTGACACGTGTTATGAGTTGTGAATGTTGACCACACATACTGGATTTCTTCGGTTGTAGTCAGTGACGTATTCATCCTTTGGTTGGTCAGTGTGCATGCTAGCCAAAACGTGCCACTACTTGTTGAAAGTCTTCGTACTTGCTAGTTGACAACTAGTGTTCCCAAACCATTGTTTCCCCACCTGACCATTTGTGACTCGTGTTATGAGTTTTCAACATTGACCACACACTGTGAAATTCGTTTGGTCATTGTTAGTGACATACGCCTACTTTGGTTTGTCACTGTGCATGGTTACCACGCTATGTCACTACATATTAAAGGTATTTGTGCTTTCTAGTTAATAGCTAGTGTTCCCAAACCATTGTTACACCCCTTTGACTATCTGTGACTCGTGTTGTGAGTTGTCAACGCTGACCACGTGAAGTGAAATTCGTTGGTCATGGTCAGTGACATATGCATACTTTGGCTGGTCACTGTGTATGGTAGCCACGCTGTGCCACTGCATATTGAAGGTATTCGTACTTGCTACACAATAACCAGTATTCACAAACCACTGTCTTCCACTCTGACCATTTGTGAATCGTGCTATGAGCTGTCAAATTTTGCCACACTTAGTGACATTATTTGGTCATGGTCAGTGACGTATGCCTACTTTGGTTGGTCATTGTGCATGGCATCCACACCGTGCCACAACTTGTTGAAGGTCCATGTGCTTCCTAGTTGATACCTTATGTTCCCAGACCATTGTTTCCCCCTCTGATTCGTATTATGAGTTGTCAACGCTGCCCACACACAGCGGATTTCTTTGGTCAAAGGCAGTACATATGCCTACTTTGGTCGGTCATTGTGCATGGTAGCCACATCGTGCTTATACTGATTGAAGGCCTCTATACTTGCTAGTTGAGAACTGATATTCCCAGACCATTGTTTCCTCCTCTGACCGTTTGTGACTCGTTTTATGGTTGGTGAACGTTGACCACCCATATTGAAATTCTTTGGTCATGGTCAGTGACATATGCCTACTTTGGTTGTTTGGTTTGCATAGTAGCCACACCGTGCCACTACGTATTGAAGTTCTTTGTCCTTTCTAGTCGATACATAGGGTTTTCAAATCATTGTGTCTCCCTCTGACCATTTGTGACTCGTGTTATGAGTTGTCAATGTTGACCACACATAGTGGACTTCTTTGATCATATTCAGTGACATATGCATCCTCTGGCTGGCCACTATGCCTGCTAGCCACACCGTGCCACTGCTTATTGAAAATCTTTCTACTTGCTAGTCGATAACTAGTATTCCCAACCCATTGTTTCCTCCTCTGACCATTTGTGACTCGTGTTATGCGTTTTCAACGTTGACCACACACTGTGAAATTGTTTTGGTCACGGTTAGTGACACATGCCTAAACGGATTTGTCGCTGTACATGGTTACCACGCCGTGTCACTACGTATTGAAGGTCTATGTGCTTTCTTGTTGATAGCTTGTGTTCCCAACCCATTCTTACCCCCTCTGAATATCTGTGACGCGTGTTGTGAGTTGTCAACATTGACCACATGAAGTGAAATTATTCGTTCATGGTCAGTGACATATGCATACTTTTGTTGCTCACTCTGGATTGTAGCCAAACTGTTCCAGTGCACATTGAAGGTATTTGTACTTGCTAGTCGATAACTAGTATTCACAACCCATTATCTTCCACACTGACCACTTGTGACTCGTGTTATGAGTTGTCAAAGTTTACCACACATGGTGACATTCTTTGGTCATGGTCAGTGACATATGCATGCCTTGGTTAGTCATCGTGCATGGTATCCACACCGTACCACAACTTATTGTAGCTCCTTGTGCTTGCTATTTGATACCTGGTGTTCCCACACCATTGTTTCCCCCCTCTGACCATTTGTGACTTGTATTATGAGTTGTCGACGTTGACCAGACACAGCGGATTTCATTCATGAAAGGCAGTACATATGCATACTTTGTTTGGTCATTGAGCATGGTAGCCACACCGTGCTACTACTGACTGAAGGTCGTTGTACTTGCTAGTTGAGAACTGATATTCTCATAGAATTGTTTCCTCCCATGACCATTTGTGAATCGTGTTGTGGTTGGTCAACGTTGACCACCCATATTGAAGTTCTCTGGTCATTGTCAGTGACATATGCCTAGGTTGGATGTTTGGTGTGCATATTAGCCACACCGTGCCACTACGTATTGAAGTTATTTGTCCTTTCTAGTCCATGCATAGGGTTCCCAAACCATTGTGTCTCCCTCTGACCATTCGTGACTCGTGTTATGAGTTGTCAAAGTTGACCACACATAATGGACTTCTTCGGTCATAGTCAGTGACATATTCATCCTTTGGTTGGTCATTGTGCACGCTAGCCACACCATGCCACTACTTGTTGAAGTTCTTCGTACTTTCTTGTTGATAACTAGTGTTCCTAACCCATTGTTTTCCCCTCTGACCATTTGTGACTCGTGTGATGAGGTTTCAACGTTGACCACACACTGTGAAATTCGTTTGGTCATGGTTAGTGACATGTGCCTACTTTGGGTTGTCACTGTACGTGGTTACCACGCCGTGTCACTACGTATTGAACGTATTTGTGCTTTTTACTCAAGAACTAGTGTTCCCAAACCAATGTTACCCCCCTTTGACTATTTGTGACTCGTGTTGTGACTTTTCAACACTGACCACGTGAAGTGAAATTCGTTTGTCATGGTCAGTGACATATGCATACTTTGGTTGGTCACAGTGCATGGTAGCCACGCTGTGCCACTACATATTGAAGGTATTTTTACTTGCTACTTGCTGCATATTATTTACAAACCATTGTCTTCCACTCTTACCATTTGTGACTTGTGGTATGAGTTGTCGGAGTTTCCACACTTGGTGACATTATTTGGTCATGGTCAGTGACATATGCCTACTTTGGTTGGTCATCGTGCATGGTATCCACACAGTGCCACAACTTATTGAAGGTCCTTGTGCTTACTAGTTGATACCTGGTGTTCCCAAACCATTGTCGCCCCTCTGACCATTTGTGACTCCTATTGTGAGTTGTCGACGTTGACCAGAGACAGCGGATTTCGTTTGTCAAAGGTAGTACATATGCCTCCTTTGGTCGGTCATTGTGCATGGTAGCCACCCCGTGCTTATACTGATTGAAGGTCGCTGTACTTGCTAGTTGATAACTGATATTCCCAGACCATTGTTTCCCCCTCTGACCGTTTGTGACTCGTGTTATGGTTGGTGCATGTTGACCACTTACATTCAAATTCTCTCATCATGGTTAGTGACATATTCATAGTTTGGTTGTTTGGTGTGCATGGTAGCCACACCGTGCCACTACGTATTGAAGTTATTTGTCCTTTCTAGTCGATACATAGGGTTCCCAAACCATTGTCTCTCCCTCTGACCATATGTGACTCGTGTTATGAGTTGTCAATGTTGACAATACATAGTGGACTTATTCTGTCATATTCAGTGACGTGTGCATCCTTTGGTTGGTCACTGTGCACGCTAGCCACACCGTGCCACTACTTGTTGAAAATATTTCTACTTGCTAGTTGATAACTAGTGTTCCCAACCCAGGGTTTCCCCCACTGACCATTTGTGACTCGTGTTATGAGTTTTCAACGTTGATCACAAACTGTGAAATCCGTTTGTTCATGGCTTGTGACATATGCCTACTTTGGTTTGTCACTATACATGGTTACCCCGCCATGTCATTACGTATCGAATGTATTTGTGCTTTCTTGTTGACAGCTAGAGTTCCAAAACCATTGTTAGCCCCCTCTGACTATATGTAACTCGTGCTGTGATTTGTAAATGTTGACCACATGAAGTGACATTCTTTGTTCATGGTCAGTGACACGTGCATACTTTGGTTGATCACTGTGCATTGTAGCCATACAGTGCCACTACATACTGAATGTATTTGTACTTACTACTCGATGACTAGTATTCACAAACCATTGTCTTCCAATCTGACCATTTGTGACTCGTGTTATGAGTTGTCAAAGTATACCACACTTACGGACATTATTTGGTCATGGTCAGTGACATATGCCTACTTTGGTTGGTCATCGTGCATGGTATCCACACCGTGCCACAACGTATTGAAGCTCCTTGTGCTTGCTATTTGATACTTGGTGTTCCCAAACCATTGTTTCCCCATCTGACCACTTGTGACTTGTATTATGAGTACCAAGTATCAACGTATTGAAGCTCCTTGTGCTTGCTATTTGATACTCGGTGTTCCCAAACCATTGTTTCCCCATCTGACCACTTGTGACTTGTATTATGAGTCGCCAACGTTGACAACACGGTGGATTTTTTTGGTCAAAGGCAGTACATATGCCTACTTTGGTCGGTCATTGTGCATGGTAGCCACACCGTTCCACTACTTGTTGAAAGTCTTTTTACTTGCTAGTCAATAAATAGCACAAGGTTTCTCCCTTTGACACCAGGTTGGTTTTTGTTGATTTCGTACGCGTAGGTGCCTTCACTGGAATACTCCCTCCCACCTCCTACAGGGATGTTATGTGGACGACCTGGAGGACAGATTTGCGACCGCATTATGACACCCCCCTACCCCCCCCCCTCCCCCACGGCTTAGGCTTGAAGGTAGAGTTGAGGTATCACAACACGGCCGCGCCCCCCCCCCCTCCAGGTCGCGAGCCTATTCTATATTGCACATACGAGGATTCAAACCCAGGACCTACCGTTTTAGAATCTAGCTCTACAAGCACTAAGCCAACTCACATGGTGTTCATATGAGTTCCAAATGACATTATAAGGGTTCATATGTGTAAAGGGCATAAAATAAGGGGATGTAAGATTAGAGGGTAGTTTACAAAAGTATGAATGATAGTTAAGTTAGTTTAATCATAAAAATAGATACAGACGGAACCCTAAACCCTCAAATCTTGCAACTTCGAGCTTGAATAACCTCTCCACCATTGTTCCGATTGACCAGCCGTAAGAAGGAAAGATGACTACACACAGTGAAACGCTTTTTCTGATATTCAGTCACACGAGCATACTTTGGTTGGTCATTGTGCATGGTAGCCACACCGTACCACCACTTATCGAATGTCTTTGTACTTTCTAGTCAATACCGAGTATTCCCAACCCATTGTTTCTCCCTCTGCCCATTTTTCACTTGTATTATGAGTTGTGAATGTTGACCACACACATTAAACTTCTTTGGTCATGAGCAGTGCCGTATGCCTACTTGGAAACGTCGTTGTGCATGATAGCCACACCGTGCCAATACATACGAAAAATATTTGTATTTGCTAGAAGATACATAGTGTTTTGAAACCATGTTTTCCCCCTCTGACCATTTGTGACTCATGTTATGGCTTGTGAACACTGACCACTCATATTGAAAATCTTGGGTCATGGTTAGTGACATATGCCTAATTTTGTTTGTTTACCACGCCGTGTCACTGCGTATTGAAGGTCTTTGTGCTCTCTAGTTGATAGCTAGTGTTCCCAAACCATTGTTACCCCCCTCTGACTATCAGTGACCCGTGTTGTGAGTTTTCAACGCTGACCACATGAAGTGAAATTCTTTGTTCATGGTCAGTGACATATGCATACTTTGGTTGGTCACTGTGCATTGTAGCCACACTGTGCCACTACATATTGAAGGTATTTGTACTTGCTAGTCGATAACTAGTATTCACAAACCATTATCTTCCACCCTGACCATTTTTGACTCGTGTTATGAGTTGTCAAACTTTACCACACAGTGACATTATCTGGTCATGGTCAGTGACATATGCCTACTTTGGTTGGTCATCGTGCATGGTATCCACACCGTGCCACAACGTATTGAAGCTCCTTGTGCTTGCTATTTGATACTTGGTGTTCCCAAACCATTGTTTCCCCCTCTGACCATTTGTGACTCGTATTATGAGTTGTCAACGTTGACCACACACAGCGGATTTCTTTGGTCAAAGGCAGTACATATGCCTACTTTGGTCGGTCATTGTGCATGGTAGCCACACCGTGCTACTACTGACTGAAGGTCGTTGTACTTGCTAGTTGAGAACTGATATTCCCATAGCATTGTTTCCTCCCCTGACCGTTTGTGACTCGTGTTATGGTTGGTCAACGTTGACCACCCATATTGAAATTCTCTGGTCATGGTCAGTGACATATGCCTAGTTTGGTTGTTTGGTGTGCATATTAGCCACACCGTGCCACTACGTATTGAAGTTCTTTGTCCTTTCTAGT
>SZWC01005257.1:132080-144988 GCA_023375785.1 Penium margaritaceum
CCACACCGTGCTTTGACTGATTGAAGGTCTCTGTACTTGCTAGTTGAGAACTGATATTCACAGACCATTCTTTCCCCCTCTGACCGTTTGTGACTCGTGTTATGGTTGGTGAATGTTGACCACCCATTTTGAAATTCGTTCATCATGGTCGGTGACATATGCCTAGTTTGGTTGTTTGGTGTGCATAGTAGCCTTACCATGCCACTACGTATTGAAGTTCTTTGTCCTTTCTAGTCGATACATACGGTTCCCAAACCATCGTTTCTCCCTCTGACCATTTGTGACTCGTGTTATGAGTTGTCAATGTTGACCATACATATTGGACTTCTTCGGTCATAGTCAGTGACATGTGCATCCTTTGATTGGTCACACTGCACGCTAGCCTCACGTGCCACTACTTGTTGAAAATCTTTCTACTTGCTATCTGATAACTAGTGTTACCAACCCATGGTTTCCCCCACTGACCATTGTGACTCGTGTTATGAGTTTTCAACGTTGACCACACACTGTGAAATCCGTTTGGTCATGGTTTGTGACATATGCCTACTTGAGTTTGTCACTGTATATGGTTATCACGTTGTGCCATTACGTATCAAAGGTCTTTGTGCTTTCTTGATGACAGCTAGTGTTCCCAAACTATTGTTTACCCCCTCTGACTATCTGTGACTCGTGTTGTGAGTTGTAAATGTTGACCACATGAAGTGAAGTTCTTTGTTCATGGTCAGGGACATATGCATACTTTGGTTGGTCAATGTGCATTGTAGCCACACTGTGCCACTACATATTGAGGGTATTTGTATTTGCTATTCAATAAGTAGTATTCACAAGCCATTATATTCCATCCGGACCATTTGTGACTCGTGTTACAAGTTTTCAAAGTTGAGCACACTTAGTGACAATATTTGGTCATGGTCAATGACATTTGCCTACTTTGGTTGGTCATCGTGCATGGTATCCACACCGTGCCACAATGTTTTGAAGCTCCTTGTGCTTGCTATTTGATACTTGGTTTTCCCAAACCATTGTTTTCCCCTCTGACTATTTGTGAATTGTATTATGAGTTGTCAACGTTGACCACACACAACGGATTTCTTTGGTAAAAGGCAGTACATATGCCTACTTTGGTTGGTAATTGTGCATGGTAGCCACACCGTGCCAATAGTGACTAAAGGTCGTTGTACTTGCTAGTTGAGAACTGATATTCCCATAGCATTGTTTCCTCCCCTGACCGTTTGTGACTCGTGTTATGGTTGGTCAACATAGACCACCCATGTTGAAATTTGTTGGTCATGGTCAGTGACATATGCCTACTTTTGTTATTTGGTGTGCATAGTAGCCACACCGTGCCACTACGTATTGAAGTTCTTTGTCCGTTCTAGTCGATACATAGGGTTCCCAAACCATTGTCTCTCCCTCTGACCCTTTGTGACTCGTGTTATGAGTTGTCAATGTTGACCACACATAGTGGACTTCTTCGGTCATAGTCAGTGACACATGAATCCTTTGGTTGGTCACTGTGCACGCTAGCCACACCACGCCACTACTTGTTAAAAATCTTTCTTCCCGCTAGTTGATAACTAGTGTTCCCAACCCATGGTTTCCCTCACTGACCATTTGTGACTCGTGTGATGCGTTTTTGACGTTGAGCACACACTGTGAAATCTGTTTGGTCATGGTTCGTGACGTATGCCTACTTTTGTTTGTCACTGTACATGGTTACCATGCCGTGTCACTACGTATTGAAGGTGGCTGTCCTTTCTTGTTGATAGCTAGTGTTCACAACCCATTGTTACCCCCTCTTAATATCTGTGATGCGTGTTGTGAGTTGTCAACATTGACCACATGAAGTGAAATTATTTGTTCATGGTCAGTGACATATGCATACTTTGGTTGGTAACTGTTCATTGTAGCCACACTGTGCCACTACATATTGAGAGTATTTATACTTGCTAGTCGATAACTAGTATTCACAAACCATTATGTTCCACCCAGACCATTTGTAACTCGTGTTATGAGTTGTCAAGGTTTACCACACAGGGTGACATTATTTGGTCACGGTCAGTGACATATGCATACCTTGGTTGGTCATCATGCATGGAAGCCACACCGTGCCACAGCGTATTGTAGCTCCTTGTGCTTGCTATTTGATCATTGGTGTTCCCAAACCATTGTTTCCCCCTCTGACCATTTGTGACTCGTATTATGAGTTGTCGACGTTGACCAGACACAGCGGATTTCCTTCGTCAAAGGCAGTACATATGCCTACTTTGGTCGGTCATTGTGCATGGTAGCCACACCGTGCTGCTACTGACCGAAGGTTGCTATACTTGCTTGATATTCCCAAGCCATTGTTTCCTCCCCTGGCCGTTTGTGACTCGTGTTATGGTTGGTCAACGTTGACCACCCATGTTGAAATTCTTTGGTCATGGTCAGTGACATATGCTTAGTTTGGATGTTTGGTGTGCACATTAGCCACACCGTGCCACTACGTATTGAAGCTATTTGTCCTTTCTAGTCCATGCATAGGGTTCCCAAACCAGTGTCTCTCCCTCTGACTATTCGCGACTCGTGTTAGGAGTTGTCAATGTTGACCACACATAGTGGACTTCTTCGGTCATAGTCAGTGACGTATTCATCCTTTGGTTGGTCACTTTACACGCTAGCCACGCCGTGCCACTACTTGTTGAAGTTCATCGTACTTGCTAGTTGAGAACTATTGTTCCTAACCCATTGTTTCCCACTCTGACCATTTGTGACTCGTGAGATGAGTTTTCAATGTTGACCACACACTGTGAAATTTGTTTGGTCATGGTTAGTGACATATGTCTACTTTGGTTTGTCACTGTACATGGTTACCACTCCGTGTCACTACATATTGAAGGTATTTGTGCTTTCTAGTCAATAGCTAGTGTTCCCAAACCAATGTTACCCCCCTTTGAGTATCTGTGACTCATGTTGTGAGTTTTCAACGCTGACCACATGAAGTGAAATTCGTTGGTCATGGTCAGTGACATATGCATACTTTGGTTCGTCACTGTGCATGGTAGCCACACAGTGCCACTACATATTGAAGGTATATGTACTTGCTACTCGATGACTATTATTCAAAAACCATTGTCTTCCACTCTGACCATTTGTGACTTGTGTTATGAGTTGTCAAATTCTACCACACTTAGTGACATTATTTGGTCATGGTCAGTGACATATGCCTACTTTGGTTGGTCATCGTGCATGGTATCCACAGCGTTCCACAACTTATTGAAGGTCCTTATGCATGCTAGTTGATACCTGGTGTTCCCAAACCATTGTCTCCCCATCTGACCATTCCTAACTCCTATTATGAGTTGTCAATGCTGACCAAACACAGCGGATTTCTTTTGTCAAAGGTAGTACATATGCCTACTTTGGTCGGTCATTGTGCATGGTAGCCACACCGTGCTTATACTGAATGAAGGTTGCTATACTTGCTAGTTGAGAACTGATATTCACATACCATTGTTTCCCCCTCTGACCCCTTGTGACTCGTGTTATGGTTGGTGAATGTTGACCACCCATATTGAAATTCTTTCATCATGGTCGGTGACATATGCCTAGTTTGGTTGTTTGGTGTGCATAGTAGCCACATCGTGCCACTACGTATTGAAGTTCTTTGTCGTTTTTAGTCAATACATAGGGTTCCCAACCCACTCTCTCTCCCTCTGACCATTTGTGACTCGTGTTATGAGTTGTCAATGTTGACCACACATAGTGGANGAAAACTGATATTCACATACCATTGTTTCCCCCTCTGACCGCTTGTGACTCGTGTTATGGTTGGTGAATGTTGACCACCCATATTGAAATTCTTTCATCATGGTCGGTGACATATGCCTAGTTTGGTTGTTTGGTGTGCATAGTAGCCACATCGTGCCACTACGTATTGAAGTTCTTTGTCGTTTTTAGTCAATACATAGGGTTCCCAACCCACTGTCTCTCCCTCTGACCATTTGCGACTCGTGTTTTGAGTTGTCAATAATGACCATACATAGTGGACTTCTTCTGTCATAGTCAGTGACGTGTGCATCCTTTGGTTGGTCACTGAGCACGCTAGCCACACCGTGCCACTACTTGTTGAAAGTATTTATACTTGCTAGTTGATAACGAGTGTTCCCAGCCCATGGTTTCCCCCACTGACCATTTGTGACTCATGTTATCAGTTTTCAACGTTGACCACACATTGTGAAATCCGTTTGGTAATGGTTTGTGACATATGCATACTTTGGTTTGTCACTGTGCATGGTTACCACGCCGTGTCATTACGTATCGAAGGTCTTTGTGCTTTTTTGTTGACAGCTAGTGTTCCGAAGCCAGTGTGAGCCCCCTCTGACTACATGTGACTCGTGTTGTGAGTTGTAACTGTTGACCACATGAAGTGAAATTATTTGTTCATGGTCAGTGACATATGCATACTTTGGTTGGTCACTGTGCATTGTAGCCACACTGTGCCAGTACATATTGAAGGTATTTGTACTTGCTAGTCGATAACTAGTATTCACAAACCGTTATCTTCCACCGTGACCATTTGTGGCTTGTGTTATGAGTTGTCAAATTTTACCACACTTTGTGACATCATTTGGTCATGTTCTGTGACAGATGCCTAGTTTGGTTGGTCATCATGCATGGTATCCACAACGTGCCACAACTTATTGAAGCTCCTTGTGCTTGCTATTTGATACTTGGTGTTCCCAAACAATTGCTTCCCCATCTGACCATTTGTGACTCGAATTATGAGTTGTCAACGTTGACCATACACGGTGGATTTCTTTGTTCAAAGGAAGTACATATGCCTATATGGTCGGTCATTGTGCATGGTAGCCACACCGTGCTACTACTGACTGAAGGTTGTTGTACTTGCTAGTTCGTATCTAGTGTTCCCAAACCATTATTTCCCCCTCCGACAATTCGTTACCCATATTATGGGTTGTCAACGTTGACCACACATAGTAAAATTATTTGGTCATGGTAAGTTGCGCATGCCTTATCTGGTTGGTCATTGTGCATGGTTGCCACACCGTTCCACTGCTTTTTGAAAGACTTTGTACTTTCTAGTCAATAAATAGCAAAATGTTTCTCGCTTTGACACCAGGTCAGTTTTTGTTGATTTGTTGCGCGTAGGTGCCTTCACTGGAATACTCCCTCCCACCTCCCTGGAGGGATTTTCCGTGGACGACCTGGAGGACAGATTTGCGACCGCATTTTGACACCCCCTTACCCCCCACGGCTTAGGCTCGAAGGTAGAGTTGAGGTATCACAACAGGGCCCACCCCCCCCTCCCCCCCAGGTCGCGAGCCTATTCTATATTGCGCGTACGAGGATTCAAACCCAGGAACTACCGCTCCAGAATCTAACTCTATAAGCACTAACCCAACTCACATGGTATTCATATGATGTCCAAATGACATTATAAGGATTCATATGGGAAAAAGGCATTAAATAAGGGGGTGTAAGATTAGAGGGTACTTTTCAAAGGTATGAATGATAACAAATTTAGTTTAATAAACAAAAATTGCCGCTGACGGAATGTCAAAATTTGCAACTTCGAGCTTGAACAACCTCTCAACCATTGTTTGGATTGACCAGCCGTAAGAAGTAAAGTTGACTACACACAGTGAAACTCTTTTTTTGATATTCAGTGACACAAGCATACTTTGGTTGGTCATTGTCCATGGTAGCCACACCGTGCCACCACTTATCGAAGGTCTTTGTACTTGCTAGTCGATACCAAGTATTCCCAAACCATTGTTTCTCCCTCTGCCTTTTTCTGACTTGTATTATGAGTTGTGAACGTTGACCACACACACACACTAAACTTCGTTGGTCACGAGCAATGATGTATTCCTACTTGGATAGGTCATTGTGCATGGTAGCCACACCGGACCAATACATACGAAAGATCTTTGTACTTGCTAGAAGATACATAGTGTTTCGAAGACATGTTTCCCCCTCTGACCATTTGTGACTCATGTTATGGGTTGTGAACGTTGACCACCCATATTTAAATCTTTTGGTCATTGTTAGTGACATATGCCTAGTTTGGTTTGTCACTGTACGTGGTTACCACGCCGTGTCACTACGTATTGAAGGTATGTGTGCTTTCTAGTTGATGGCTAGTGTTCCCAAACCATTATTACCCCCCTCTGACTATCAGTGAATCGTGTTGTGAGTTGTCAACGCTGACCACATGAAGTGAACTTCGTTGGTCATGGTCAGTGACATATGCATACTTTGGTTGGTCACTGTGCATGGTAGCCACGTTGTGCCACTACATATTAAATGTATTTGTACTTGCTAGTCAATAACTAGTATTCACAAACCATTATCTCCCACCCTGAACAGTGGTGACTTGTGTGATGAGTTGTCCAAGTTTACCACACTTATTGACATTATTTGGTCATGGTCAGTGACATATGCATACTTTTGTTGGTCATCGTGCATGGTATCCACACCGTTCCACAACGTTTTGAAGGTCCTTGTACTTGCTAGTTGATGCCTGGTGTTCCCAAACCATTGTCTCCCCCTCTGACCATTTGTAACTCCTGTTATGAGTTGTCAACACTGAACACACACAGCGGATTTCTTTGGTCAAAGGTAGTTCATATGCCTACTTTGGTCGGTCATTGTGCATGGTATCCACACCGTGCACATATTGATTGAAGGTAGGTGTACTTGCTAGTTGAGAACTGATATTCACAGACCATTGTTTCCGCCTCTGACCATTTGTGACTCGTGTTATGGTTGGTGAATGTTGACCACCCATATTTAAATTCTTTCATCATGGTCGGTGACATATGCCTAGTTTGGTTGTTTGGTGTGTATAGTAACCACACCGTACCACCACGTACTGACATTCTTCGTCCTTTCTAGTCAATACATATGGTTCCCAAACCATTGTCTCTCCCTCTGACCAGTTGTGACTCGTGTTATGAGTTGTCAATTTTCACCATACATAGTGGACTTCTCCAGTCATAGTCAGTGACGTGTGCATCCATTGGTTGGTCACTGTGCACGCTAGGCACGCCGTGCCACTACTCGTTGAAAATCTGTATACTTGCTAGTTGATAACTAGTGTTCCCAGCCCATGGTTTTCCCCACTGACCATTTGTGGCTCGTGTTATGAGTTTTCAACGTTGACCACACACTATGAAATCCGTTTGGTCATGATTTGTGACATATGCCTACTTTGGTTTGTCACTGTACATGGTTACCACATCTATCATTACGTATAAAAGGTATTTGTGCTTTCTTGTCGACAGCTAGTGTTCCCAAACCATTGTTAGCCCCCTCTGACTATCTGTGACTCGCGTTGTGAGTTGTAAATGTTGACCACATGAAGTGAAATTCTTTGTTCATGGTCAGTGACATGTGCATACTTTGGTTGGTCACTGTGCTTTGTAGCCACAGTGTGCCACTACATATTGAAGGTATTTGTACTTGCTAGTTGATGACTAGTATTCACAAACCATTATCTTCCAACTTGACAATTTGTGACTCGTGTTATGAGTTTTCAAAGTTTACCATACTTAGTGACATAATTTTGTCATGGTCAGTGACATATGCCTACTTAGGTTGATCATCGTGCATGGTATCCACACCGTGCCACGACGTAGGCCAGAGGAGCCAAGTTCCTGGCACCCAGCATCCCCACCCGTCCAAAGGCGAATGGGAGCTGGACCCATTGACGCGCTGGCATCTGTAGGTCGAGGCTCGTTGATCCCTCCGCGGGTGCCTGACGATCCGGAGGAGCTGGAGCACTACCTCCCACACCTCCATGTCAATTCGGTGCAGCACCACAAGCCAATGTGTATCGGGTTGTAGTGCACGCACCTAGAATTCTACTCGCCGCACCACACAGAAGCCGAGGAGTGTCATTGCTGCCTACACATCCAAGCCACACACTTGCTCCTGAAGCCACCGGTATGCCCACAACACCTGAAAGGACTCAGAGCCAACTGGGCAGCCCAGCACCAAAGCCCCGTCACGCCTACATGGGAACTCAACTAGTGTTCACGGGACCCTCTCCTCCGACTCTTGAATGAGAAGACACTTTTGCGGTTGGATCTGCAAGCCCCGGAGTGCTGCTACCTCGACCATGGCCGCTATGCACGTCCATACAAGGTGTTGATTTGCGACAAGGTGTTGATTTGCGACAAGGTGTTGATTTGCAAGAGGGTGTTGATTTGGAGAAGGGTGTTGATTTGCATCAGGGTGTTGTTTTGCGACAGGGTGGTGATTTGCAATAGGCTGTTGATTTGTGACAGGGTGTTGATTTGCGATGGGGTCTTGATTTGTGACAGGCTGTTGATTTGCGATAGGGTGTTGATTACCGACAGGGTGTAGATTTGTGACAGTGTGTACATTTGTGACAGGGTGTAGATTTGCGACAGGGTGTTGATTTGCGACACGGTGTTGATTTGCGACAGGGTGTTGATTTGCAACGGGGTGTTGATTTGCGACGGGGTGTTGATTAACAACAACGTGTTGATTTGCGACAGGGTGTTGATTTGCGATTGGGTGTTGATTTAAGACGTGTTGATTTGCGACAAGGTATTGATTTGCGACAGGATGTTGATTTACGACAGATTTTTGATTTACGATAGGGTGTTGATTTGCGATATGGTGTTGACTTGCGATAGGGCGTTGACTTGCGACAAGGTGTTGATTTGTGACAGGGTGTTGATTGTGACAGGGTGTTAATTTGCAACAGGGTGTTAATTTCCAACAGGATGCTGATTTGTGACAGTGTGTTGATTTGCGACAAGGTGTTGATTTGCGATAGGGTGTTGATTTGTGACAGAGTGTTGATTTGTGACAGGGTGTTAATTTGCGACAGGGTGTTGATTTGCGACAGGGTGTTCATTTGTGACAGGGTGTTGATTTGCGACATGGTGTTGATTTGCGATCGAGTGTTAATTTGTGTCAGAGTGTTGATGTGCGATATGGTGCTGATTTGCAACAAGGTGTTGATTGACGACAATGTCTTTATTTGCGACAGGGTGTTGATTTGCGACAGGTGCAAATTTGTGACAGGGTACTGATTTGCAACAGGGTGTTAATTTGCGACAGGGTGTTTGTTTGCAACAAGGTGTTCATTTGCGAAAGGGTGTTGATTTGGAACAGACAGTTGATTTGCGATAGGGTGTTGATTTGCGACTGGGTGTTGATTTGCGACATGGTGTTTATTTGCAACAAGGTGTTGATTTGCGACAGGGTGTTGATTTGCGACAGGGTGTTCATTTGTGACAGGGTGTTGATTTGCGACAGGGTGTTCATTTGTGACAGGGTGTTGATTTGCGACAGGGTGTTCATTTGTGACAGGGTGTTGATTTGCGACAGGGTGTTCATTTGTGACAGGGTGTTGATTTGCGACAGGGTGTTCATTTGTGACAGGGTGTTGATTTGCGACAGGGTGTTCATTTGTGACAGGGTGTTGATTTGCGACAGGGTGTTCATTTGTGACAGGGTGTTGATTTGCGACAGGGTGTTCATTTGTGACAGGGTGTTGATTTGCGACAGGGTGTTCATTTGTGACAGGGTGTTGATTTGCGACAGGGTGTTCATTTGTGACAGGGTGTTGATTTGCGACAGGGTGTTCATTTGTGACAGGGTGTTGATTTGCGACAGGGTGTTCATTTGTGACAGGGTGTTGATTTGCGACAGGGTGTTCATTTGTGACAGGGTGTTGATTTGCGACAGGGTGTTCATTTGTGACAGGGTGTTGATTTGCGACATGGTGTTTATTTGCAACAGGGTGTTGATTTGCGACATGGTGCTGATTTGCGACAAGGTGTTGATTTGCGACAAGGTGTTGATTTGCGACAAAGTGTTGATTTGCGACAAGGTGTCGATTTGCGCTAGGGTGTTGAATTGCAGAGGGTATTGATTTGTAGCAGGGTGTTGATTTGCAACAAGGTGTTGATTTGCAACTGGGTGTTGATTCGCGACATGGTGTTGATTTGCAAGAGGGTGTTCATTTGCGACAGGGTGCTGATTTGTGACAGGGTGTTGATTTGTAATAGGGTATTTATTTGCGACAGAGTGTTCATTTGCGACAGGGTGTTGATTTGCGACAGGGTGTTGATTTGCGACAGGGTGTTGATTTGCGACAGGGGGCTGATTTGAGACATGGTATTGGGTTGCAACAGGGTGTTGATTTGTGACAGGGTGTTGATTTGTGACAGGGTGTTGATTTGCGACAAGGTGTTGATTTGCGACAGGGTGTTGATCCACGACAGGGTGTTGATTTGCAACGGGTTGTTGATTTGCGACATGGTGTTGATTTGCGACATGGTGTTTATTTGGGACAGGGTGCTGATTTACGACAGGATGTTGATTTGCGACAGGATGTTGATTTGCGACAGGGTGTTGATTTGCCACAGGGTGTTGATTTGTGACAGGATGTTGATTTGCGACATGGTGTTCAGTTGCAACACGGTGTTGATATGCGATATGGTCTGGATTTGTGACAGGGTATTGACTCGCGACAGGGTGATGATTTGCAACAGAGTGTTGATTTGTGACAAGGTGTTGATTTGCAAAAGGTATTGATTTGCGATAGGGTGTTGATTTGCGTCAGGGTGTTGATTTGCGACATGGTGTTGATTTGCAACAGGGTGTCGATTTGTGACAGGGTGTTGAATTGCAACAAGGTATTGATTTGCGACAGCGTGTTGATTTACGACAGGGGGTTGATTTGCGAGAGGTTGCTGATTTGTGCCAGGGTGTTGATTTACGACAGGGTGTTGATTTATGACAGGGTGTTGATTTGTGACAAGGTGTTGATTTGCAACAAGGTGTTGATCTGCAACAAGGTGTTGATTTGTGAGAGGGTGTTGATTTGTGACAGAGTGTTAATTTGCAACATGGTATTGACTTGCGACAATGTATTGATTTGCGACAAGGTGTTGATTTGCAATAATGTGTTGATTTGCGACAAGGTGTTGATTTGCGCCAGGGTGTTGAATTGCACAGGGTATTTATTTGTGGCAGGGTATTGATTTGCGGCAAGGTGTTGATTTGCGACAGGGTGTTGATTCGCGACAGGGTGTTCATTTGCAAGAGGGTGTTGATTTGCGACATGATGCTGATTTGCGACAGGGTGTTGATTTGTAATAGGGTGTTTATTTGCGACAGAGTGTTGATTTGCAACATGGTGTTCATTTGCAACAGGGTGTTGATTTGCGACATGGTGTTGATTTGCGATAGTGTGTTGATTTGCGATACGGTGTTGATTTGCGACAGGGTGTTGATGTGTAACAAGGTGTTGAACTGCGATATGGTGTTAATTTGCGTTAAGGTGTTGATTTGCAACGAGGTGTTGATTTGGGACAGGGTGGTTGCGACAGGGTATTGATTCGCGAAAAGGTGTTGATTTGCGACAAGGTGTTGATTTCTATGTTTTACTCTTACTTTCCCGCTAAGTCGGGAAGTTCGGCAGTCGGAGAGTAGAGTCGGAGACTACCTACTCCAAGTCGGTGAAGTCGCTACACGGAAAAGTGTGGAAGCCAGGGAGGGCCTCAGGGAACTGGCTTGCTTTCCTTGAATGTTAGTACAAAACCTGGTCGCTGACACAAAACATGTCCAAGCATTGTACATGCAAGGATGCATGTTTTTTAGGGGTTTTGGAAGACAGGTTATTTCCATGTGGCACAGTTGCGTGCAGACGAAGTCGCCCGCTATCTACTCTAGTCGAAAGGTTGACTTGGCCGACTTGGAGTCGGATAGATAAAGTCGGAGTCCGAACAAAACATAGGCTGATTTGCAACAATGTGTTGATTTACGACAGGGTGTTGATTTGGAACAGGGTGTTGATTTGCAATGAGGTGTTGATTTGTGACCGGGTGTTGATTAGCGGCAGGGTGTTGATTTGTAACAGGGTGTTTATTTGCAAAAGAGTGTTGATTTGTGACTGGGTGTTGATCTGCGACAGACTGTTGATATGCGACATGTTGTTGATTTGCGACAGGATGTTGATTTGCGGTAGGATGTTGATTTGCGACTGGTTCTTTGATTTGCGACATGGTGTTGATTTGTGACAAGGTGTTGATTTGCGACAAGGGATTGATTTGCCACACGATGTTGATTCGCAATAAGGTGTTGAGTTACGACAAGGTCTTGATTTGCAACAAGCTCATGATTTGGGACAAGGTCATGATTTGGGACAAGCAATTGATATGCAATAAGGTGTTGTTATGTGACAAGTCTTTGAACTATAGCAAGGCTTTGATTTGCGACAAGGTGTTGACTTACGCCCTACTTGCGCCCTAGTTGTGCCCTACTTGCACCCTAGTTGCGTCTTATGTGCGCCCTAATTTTGCCCTAGTTGCGCCCTTCTTGCGCCCTTCTTGCACCCTACTTACACCCTACAGGCGTCCTACTTGCGCCCTACTTGCACCCTACTTGCGCCTTTCTGGCGCCCTACTTGCGCCCTAGTTACACCCTAGTTGCACCCTAATTGCGCCATAGTTGCGCCCTAGTTACGCCCTAGTAGAGCCCTAGTTGCGCCCTAGCTGCGCCCTAGTTGTGCCATTGTTGCGACCTTGTTGCGCCCTCGTTGCGCCATAGGGCGCAACCAGGGCGCAACTAGAACGAAACTAGGGCGCAACTAGGGCGTAACTAGGGCACAATTAGGGCACAGCTATGGTGCAACTAGGGTTTACCTATGGTGCAACTAGGGCGCAAGTAGGGCGCAAGTAGGGCACAAGTAGGGCGCAACTACGGCGCAAGTGGGGCACAACTAGGGCGCAACTATGGAGCAACTAGGGCGCAACGAGGGTGCAACGAGGGCGCAACAAGGGCGCAAGAAGGGCACAACTAGGGCGCAACTAGGGCGCAACTAGGGCGCAACTAGGACGCAACTAGGGCGCAACTAG
>SZWC01005258.1:25136-38381 GCA_023375785.1 Penium margaritaceum
CACCCAAGCCTCCACCATCGCCTCCTCCCCCACCTCCACCCTCACCTCCACACTCACCTCAACCTTCATTTCCACCTCCACCCACTCCTCCACCTCAACCTCCTCCTCTACCCTCAACTCCTCCACCAACCCCACGTCCAACTCCACCTCCACCTACATCTCTACAGCTACCTCCACCTGCACCTCCACCTCCACCACCACCTCCACCTCCACCACCACCTCCACCTCCACCACCATCTCCACAACGACCACCCCCTCCACCTGCACCACCGCTTCCACTGCCACCTAAACCGCCACTTGTACCTCTGCCTCCTCCGCCACCCCTATCTCTACCCCGGATTTCACCTCCACCCCCAGCTCAACCTCCACCTCCAACTCCCCCTCCACCCCCACCCCCACCCCCAACTTCACCTCCATCCCCTCCACTACAGCTACTCCTCCCTCTAGCTCCACGTTTATCGTCTCTTGCAAGGCCACACTTGCCGCCACCTGCACCTCCACCGCCTCCGCTCTCTCCTTCTCAAAGACATGCAGCTGAGCCTCAAGACCCTCCCACGCATTGGGTGCTTTTTAACGGTGCAGCGGAGGTCCGCAGGTCTCGGTAGGGGGGAGCTGAAGCAGTCCTCCACGATCCACGAGGGATTTTTGGTGTGCTCAGTGTGGCAGCAGCTTGACGGACCAACCACAAGCAACGAAGCTGAGTATGCAGTCATCCATCTTGCCGTCAGCCTCGCCCAGGAGGCAAGGGTACAACACCTACCAGTTGTGGGCGACTCTCAGCTAATGCAGAGTGGGACACCACCTTGGGGATTCCAAAAACAAGCTATAATCAGGTCTCGCGGGAGTGGAACCAGGTGGCAGACTGCCTGTCCAAGTTGGGGCTGGCGCTGCCGAAAGCATGGGTACAGAATTGTGTGAGCATCCCAGATGAGGTACGAGGCTTGGGCAGCTCGGCTTTGTTGGAGCCCGTGGATCTTGTGAGGGGCACCCTGGGCAGTCTTGGCCTAAGCGAGCAGCTCGTGCGAGGGCACCAAGATCTCTTCATCTGCGTGGCATGGGAGAGCATTTTCGAGGTGTCCTGGGAGAGTTTGGGGGGCATTGTGGAGAGCCCTGGGGGGCAAGGGAAAACCCTCGTTTGTCTCAGCGCCAGTGGTAAAGAGGCGGGTGTACGGAGAACCGCGGTGTCGAGTTGTAGCTATCTGTGAACGCTCCATGTCATGGAAAGTTGAGAAGGCTCTTGACGTGGTCGCTCGGCGGCTTTGTTGGATGCTCCTTTTCCTCATCCAGGTGCTGTTCTGTCAGGTTATTATGCCGAGGGAGCGGGCACAAGGGGTTGGTGACGGCAGTGTCCATGGGGCACTGCAGCATGGAGCATCGACTTCCAGTGCCTCAACAAAAAAAAGAAGGAAAGGTTGTGGAAGCCTCGCCCTGAGAGTGAGGTGATCATGGAGAGGTGCAAGAGGTTTGAGCAAGGGTACAGGGCAGGACTGGTGGAGGAGACAGTGGAGTCCACCCGCTCAGCATACCTTCCAGCACCACCCGCACAGCCAACTGCGCGTCTCTCTTCCTAACGACGTCAAGCATCAGAGGAGCAGCTCTGGAAGTGGGATCTTGGCATGGTCCAAGGAGGCTATCGAGGGCGAATCGTGCACATGCCGTGCTCTCGGCCCATTGCAGCAGGCTCCCAGCTCACACATGATGCTCCTGAAAAGCGCCAATTCCCACCAACTGCCCTCATCCTTGTGGAAAGAGTCTTTTCTTCTACCAGACGGCTTGCACCTGGAGACCGTCACAGAGGATATGGTAGTGGAGGCCTTGATAGAAGCACATAGCGACGGGCCCGGAGGGTTTGACCTGCGACATGTTGCGGGACCTTGTCTTGGATACCCAGGTAGGCCAGAGTCTTTGACGGTGGTGATCAAACATGATACTGACCAGACAGTTACACAGAGAGACAGCAACTTTCTTGGGTCACACCAGAGTGATTTCACTACTGAAAGGGGCGGCAGAGGAAGAGGGGGTCAGACCTTATGCAGTTGGTGAAGCGTTGTGTAGGTTGGCTTCAAGAGTTCTACTGCTGTGCGACAAGGAGAAAACTAGGATAGCATCACAGACCCCTGCAATTTTGCGCAGTGTTTTNTGATACTGACCAGACAGTTACACAGAGAGACAGCAACTTTCTTGGGTCACACCAGAGTGATTTCACTACTGAAAGGGGCGGCAGAGGAAGAGGGGGTCAGACCTTATGCAGTTGGTGAAGCGTTGTGTAGGTTGGCTTCAAGAGTTCTACTGCTGTGCGACAAGGAGAAAACTAAGATAGCATCACAGCCCCTGCAATTTTGCGTAATGTTTTAGATGGGGCTGCATTACTGGTGTGTGTGTGTGGGGGAGGGGGGGGGGACGCCATTCTCACCCACATACTCGCCGGTCTACCTTGACATTCAAAATGCCTTCAATGAGGTGGAGTGCAGCAATGTCTTCGAAGCAGTGTTGAAGAGATGATTTGCCTCTTTGGATTCCCTTCCTTCTCCAATTTTACTCTTCTTCTATTTGGTTTCCTCCAGATCGACTCTTCTCCAGGCCAGCTGCTATTCTAAAGAGAGAGTGCTCGAATGGTTTTGGAGATTCGACGGGGGGTCTGTTAGGGGGGACCTGCTAGGGCATTTTCCCTTTGACAAGGCCCTCTTGCCGCTGTTGGATGCGGGGGTGGCAAAGCTGGGCCACCAAGGTGGTGCGCAGTTGGGACAGATGGGAGCGTTTCAAGATGATACAACGAATAGTGCTGAACCAACTTTCGTGACCAACTGTTTCCGCACCATGTTGCACGTTGCCAGGACCAACGGTTTCCAGGTCCATTCATAGAAGCGCAAGTTGTAACGGAGAAAGACTGTTGTCACGCCGGAGGTGTTGGTTGGGATCCTCTGTGTGCCAGATGGAGTGGAACTATTCTGCCGCCTTATGGGACTAGAGAGCTTTCAGGGAGAGTGGGCAGACCAGTGGTTGCAGGAACAGGCACGGGAACTGCATCTCTTGCCACTACTAGACGACCCGCAAGCAGCTCTGACCATGTTGCGTCTCTGCATCATCTCCCGCGCCGACTCCTGGGTGTGTGCCCTTTCTCCTGACTCGCCCTAGCTGAAAGTGGTAAGGCGGTTTGATGCAGCAGCATAGAAGGCTCTCCTCGCGGTTTGAAAGGTGGTTGAGGCACCCTCCAGCACACCGCTTGGGGGTCTGGTCGACTTGACAATCCTTCAAGCACGAATTCCCTTTGCGGAAGGTGGGATGGGTCTTCAGGGAGCCGGTTCGAGGGCTCATCTCACCTACGTCTGCTCGTCGGCAGCTCTGCTCCACTTGCTTGTGGAGCTATTTGGCTCTTTCCTTCCAGGGAAGAAGAGGTTGATCATTTGTGCCCACTTTGGGTGGAGGTAGTGGAAACGTTGTCGGCCAGTGTCATTGTCAGCTTGCCAGACTTGGAGGCCCTGAGGCAATGCTCGGGAAGGGGTCTGTACCAGGGGGTGAGTCCTTCTTTCTTCTACAGCAAGAGACTTCACTGGATGGATGAGGTGGAGAGGGTGGGGGAACAATGGTTTCTGGAGGCTTTGGAAGGGCAGATTCATCGGTGTTGGACAGTGGGGACTAGGGGCTCCACTCTGTGGTTACAGCCCACCCCTACATGTGCAAGGGACCATCTGCATCTCTCTTTTGCTGACTTTTGCCTCCATGGCATTGCGGGCAGCTGAGACCATGACAGAGAGGAAGCATGAGGCAGCTCTCAGTCCAAAGGTGGGGTGGAGGCTGTATACGGTGGCGTGTGAGACGTTTGGTGGGTTGCACCCAAATTGTTGGTGGTTCCTCGGGCGTTTGGCGGCAATGTCTTTAGAGAGGAGTCGGCGTCCACTAATGGGGGCAGATCGATCAGGCTACGTGGCCCATGTAGTGACCCTTTTTGCTCAGTGGCTCTCCATCGCCAGCATACGGCAGCAGTGCGGCATCATCCAGGACTACATGCTCATTCATGGAGGGCTTGGCCCGGCGCCACCACGCAAAAAATTTTTCCCGCCCACAGTGTTTGGCCTTTCAGCCCTCTCAACCTTTTTTTTATCTTTTAATTTAAACTGAATTAATGAGAAGGAATATGCAAACGCCGCCCATGACCGGCACAACATCAGGGTAGGAAAGCATGCAAACGCCGCCACCCATGGCACAATGAGGTGGAGAGGAGAAGCAGGGAACAAGAGTCAAGGCCTGAGGAGACTCTCCTCGCAGTCCAACGGCACAGTGTAGCAAAGGTCTGGCAGTGTAAGAGGGCCAAGGGGCCACAGTCGCGGCAGCTCAACAGAAGCGACACTGCCCAATGTTGGGTCCAGACCACCACGCCACAAAACTCTCAACCTTTCCGGCTTGTGCTTCACGGACCCTCTAGAGGAACGACAGGACCAATACCACTTCTGAAATACATCTTCCGCGTATTCCACCAAACTGTGTCGTGGGTGGCGGCTTGACCTTTCCACAGGCTTGAGCCAGTCCGTGGCTGCATTCTTCCCTGATTCAATAATGGAGTCCTTTTCAACATACAAAACTGCCTTAAAACACGTGGTCCACATTGAGGTGAACATTTTTCCTTCTTTTTTTTAGGTTTTGATAGATGTTCTGGGCAGAAACAACCTCCCACTGGCCTTCCTTCCAAGAGCTGCTACTCGGGCAAATGAGGTGAACCAAAGCCTGTCCCTCCCCATTCCCCTACCCCTCTCTCCCCCCTTTCCCTCCCTTCCTCCCTCTCTCTCTCTCTCTCTTGCTCTCTCCTTCTCTCTCTCTCTCTCTCTCTCTCCCTCTCTCTCTCTCTCTCTCGCTCTCTCCCTCTCTCTCTCTCTCTCTCGCTCTCTCCCTCTCTCTCTCTCTCTCTCGCTCTCTCCCTCTCTCTCTCTCTCTCTCGCTCTCTCCCTCTCTCTCTCTCTCTCTCGCTCTCTCCCTCTCTCTCTCTCTCTCTCGCTCTCTCCCTCTCTCTCTCTCTCTCTCGCTCTCTCCCTCTCTCTCTCTCTCTCTCGCTCTCTCCCTCTCTCTCTCTCTCTCTCGCTCTCTCCCTCTCTCTCTCTCTCTCTCGCTCTCTCCCTCTCTCTCTCTCTCTCTCGCTCTCTCCCTCTCTCTCTCTCTCTCTCGCTCTCTCCCTCTCTCTCTCTCTCTCTCGCTCTCTCCCTCTCTCTCTCTCTCTCTCGCTCTCTCCCTCTCTCTCTCTCTCTCTCTATCTCTCTCTCTCTCTCTTCCCCTCTCTCTCTCTCTCTCTCCCCCTCTCTCTCCTTCTCCCTCCCCCCCCTCTCTCTCTCCCTCTCTCTCTCTCTCTCCCTCTCTCTCTCTCTCTCTCGCTCGCTTGCTCTCTCCCCCCTCTCTTCCCTTGTTTATTCTCTCCCTGTAAATCACTAGGAAAGAAAAAGGGTCAATGTGCTTGGATATTTTGTGTGGAAAATGTTGCTCACAGTGCTTCCATGCGGGTGAAGGAACCAATCCGCTCGGGGATGCTTCCTTTGATGAGGTTGCCATTGAGCTTGACCTCAGCCAGGTACTCCAGTGCTGTGAGCTTTTCCCATGGGATCATACCCTTTAGTGGGCCAGTGTTGATTGATACCAGCAGTGAGCGCTGCATGTCACTGCACATTGAGACGAGGAAATGGTGGTAGGAGGAAATCATTTGTTTTACTTCCGTCCATAAAGCAGTCCCTGCACATTCAGGTGCTGAATCTTTTCTTCCCCTTCCTTCTCTTCTTACCCGGTGAGACCCAGTCAGCATTGCCATCCTATTGGAACCGCGGGCCACTGTATGACACCAAGGCAAAATGTCCACGTCAGGAATCAAATTCTGGCCTCCTATCCAAGTAAGGCCCATGGATCCTGGGATCCGTGGTAACTATCCACGGATACCAGATCCGGAACCAGATTCGCTGTTCCGGATCCAGGTTCCAGGATCCGGTTTGTATTCCCGGATCCTAACCGGATCCTGAGAGGGGGAGGGGGTGGGGGGGACTGCGAGAGGTCCTGCTCAATTCTGTCGCGGATCCGAGACACTCGCTTATCGAAATTCAAACATTCGAGCCCGCGTGCGGCGCTTGACATCCACACTTGAGCGGAGGATGACCGTGTGTCAGATGTGAATCACCAGAACTTCGGGCATGAAGTTGTGGTGGTCCACGTCCAACGCACTCCACCGACCCTCACATGAGGGCAGGCCTCAATGGCCATTGCCTGAAAGGCACAGACGATCCAACGGCATGGATCAACTATGGCAGAACCGAAAACACGAACTATGCAGCCCATTGCATGTGCTCGCATAATAGCACACTACGCTGTTATGGAAGGAGTCGCTAACCCTCCAAGCACAGGGTTTTTCGCGAGCACTCCCAAAAAAGAGTGTTGCGCTAGGCGCAAAACTCTTTATGCGTGCTCCTTGGGAGGCTTTATGCGTGCTCCGGGCATGCACAACTTCTCTCAGGGAGCGGTCGAGCGTGCCCTGTGTAGAAATTGATTTTGTCCATGTAAACCAGGCTGGATCCGGTACACGGGAACGGTGGACGTCCGCGTGAGGTTGAGCAGAACAGTGTGTTCAAGGCAGTACGCGACAGGGGTCTCCGCTCTTAGATTCCCTTTCTATGGCAGTTCTACACATCCCCTGGGCAGCTGCTCTTCTTTGATGCCAGTGCACCAACAGTCCTGTAGAGTGAGCGGGGGGTGTGGCAGCAGGACCTGTTGGTGCCAGTCTCCTTGCACTTGGCTCTTCTGCCGGACTTGGAGTTGGGGGCGGCAGAGTTGCTTCGAGAGTGCTGCTTTGGGGCACGTCGGTGCCTTCGTGGATGACACCACAATTTGCACGGAACCGGAAGCCCTGGCCAGGTGTTTCTCTACAATGCTCTCGGTGGCACGCAGCCACGGGCTTCAAGTCCAGTGGAAGAAGTGCCCCTAGGTGTTCCTTGACCCTGCCACCGGACAAGAGAGGCATAGCATTGATGTTGCCTTCGACGAAACCCTCCACTTCCTCTCCACTACCTCTCACTCCACACCCGCTCTTGAGTGGACCCACTTCGTGTCAATGCGCCGGATAGCATCGGTCTAAAAAACGGGTCCCGACATGGGAAGCCGCCAACCGCTCTTGGTATTGGAACCAAGATAACATATCACCCTCGAACAAGGGATCCACACTTTAGGTTCGTTTGGTTTGCAACCTCACGAAGTCCGCATGTTGGTTTTTAGTGTCTACCTTTGGTTGGACACTCCGTGAGGAGTCTCAAAGGCAAGAACTGTAAATGGATGCATGCAAGGTACATGCTTTTATACTTGCAGAGACTTGCTAAAGCTTCTACTTGTAGTGGCTCCACTGGAGCCAACCTCAACCTACAATCCTACTTGGCGCGTCTTTAGACCACCAAGTGTCATCCTAAAGCCAGGCTCTAGTAAGCTTCCTAGAAGCTTCTTGTCCTAGTTTTGGCCACAAAGAAAATTGTGGCCGTCGCGGGGTTTGAACCCGTGACCTCTTGTTCGAGACTCCGGTGCCTATTCAACCATGCCAAAAAGGTATGGTTCCTATGATGAGCCACAATGGACATACCCATTATGGGCAGTGCATTCCTGGCCCATCTCATAAGAGACCAATGGGACGTACTCCACAGAGCAGTGCATGCCTTGTCTGTATGTGTAGCTAGCCAGCTAGACAGTAGACAAGGTGCATAGTATTTCAACAAATCTCTCCCTTGCACCTCTGTCCATCTGGTGCTTACTAGGCTCCATCAAAACCTTGGGACCCACCCTTCCTCTGCCGCACTCCTCATGCCGAATCCACGACTGTCTGCATAGTGCAAGTCCCTCTCCGGCGGCTTGGTCATGCAGTCAGCAAGCATGCTTTTATTCCGCAGTGCTGCAAGTCCACCACGTTCTTCATGACCAGGTCATGTGAGTAGTGATAATGTATCTCGATGTGTTTCGTTCACTGGGAGATGATCTCGTCTTCAGCCATCGAGATGGCGCTCATGTTGTCCACGTGTACGACTGTGGCATCCTTCTGTGGCACTGTCATCTCGCCAATGATGCTACGCAGCCACTGAGTATCTTTGCACAACTTAGACAGAGCAACATACTATGCCTTAGCCGTGGACACGGAAACACAATCATGCTTCATGTTGGCCCATGAGATGGCAGCGCCATTCAAGATGCACACGTATCCAGAAGTGGATTTCCTGCCGCCGAGGTTTCTTCCCCAGCCAGCATCGGTGTAGCACTTCAGGCGAAGTGGTTCCGTTCCTTCTTGGCCTCCACGGACGAAGCTCTTGTGACGTATCTTCTACAGGTAGCGCAAGATGCGCTTGACTGCCTGCCAATATTGTAGCCCAGGGTTGGCCACGAATCTGCTCACTTGTCCCACAGCAGAACAGATGTCCGGACGAGTCCCTACCATAGCGTACATGATGTTACCCACGGCGGACTGGTAGGGGATGTATTGCATCTCCCTTTGTTCTGCTTCGTTGCTTGGCGACATGGAGGCCTTCAGCTTCATATCGGTCGTCATTGGGGTGCTGACAGGTTTGCAGTCTTCCATGTGGTAGCGCTCAGTACCTCACCGATGTATTTGGGTTGGTTGAGTTTGATGCTGACTGCTACTCGGTTGTAGTGGATGGCGATCCCGAGATAGTATTCGAGAGGACCCATGTCCTTCATCTTGAACCTTTTGCTCATGTCAGACTTCAGCTCATCCAGCTGTTCGATCGAGGAGGAGTAGATGATCAGATCATCCACGTACACCGCAACCAGCATCAGCCCTCTTCCATCGTCGTGCACGTACACGCTCGGGTCATTCTGGCAATGTGCGAATGAGAGACCGGTCATGAAACCGTCCAGCTCTTTGTACCAAATCTTTGTGGCCTGTTTCAGCCCGTAGAGCGCTTTCACCAACTTGCACACCTTGCCCTTGGGAGCTTCGACCCCTTTGGGCACCTCTATCAACACTTCCTTGTCAAGCTTCCCATAAAGAAAAGCTGTCCTGACGTCTATCTGGTGTATCTCTAGGTTCTTTGTGGCTTCAATGCCAAGGAGAGAGCGGACGGAGGCGAATGTCACGACGGACGCGAACGTCTCATCGTACTCGGAGCCCGGGCTAGAGAGAACCCCTTAGCCACTACACTTGCCTTGAACTTGTCAATGCTGCCGTCTTACTTCTTCTTCACTCGGAGGATCCACTTGGATCCCACCACGTGGGCCTTGTCGGGTCTATCCACCAGCACCCATGTGCCGTTCTCAGCAATGGACGCGAGCTCGCTGTCCACTGCCTTCTTCCATTTGGCCGCATCTGGGCCATTTATTGCCTCCGCCACTGTGGATGGCTCTCCCTGAGCCATGCAAGACCAGCTAATGCCGGTCCAATCATCCTCATACCGCAAAGGTGCTTTATTTGGTCGCAAACTGCGCTAGGGTGCTGACGCGGCTTCTTGCTTTGGTGCTGGTGCTTCCACAAGTGGTGGTTTGTTGTCGTCGTCGTCGTCGTCAGAAGAGTCGTCAGACTCTAAGTCAGACTCGGAAGCTCCGGACGCCTCGGCATCTGCGTCCATGTCTGATGATGCATCATCCTCCGCAGCTACTCTCCCATTCCCACCACTTGATGGCAAGGCGAGCCAATTTTTGGGTGCTTGCTCTCCGGACTCAAGCAACACTATCCACTCTCCCGCTTTCGGAGCGAGGATCGGGTCCAGAAGCTCTCCCTTTCCAAGGGTGTGTTCGTCGAACACGACGTCACGGTTCCTCACGAGCTTGCCTACTGCCTGGTCCCAAAGCCGATAGGCTTTGTGTGATGTGTTGTACCCAACCATGACGCACTTACTGGAACGTGCGTCCAGCTTGCCTCCACCTTCTCCCGACTGGATCTTCACCCATGTAGTTGACCCAAACACCTTCAGATGAGATGCGTTAGGTTTCTTTCCCGACCATGCTTTCAGTGGGGTCTTCAGCTGCTTATCCTGTCCCTTTCCACGCTTCCGCAAGGCGGTCGCTGGTGTCAGGTTCAAGAGGTAGCAAGTCGTTGCTGCTTCAACCCAAAGGCAAGGTGGGAGCTTGGCGTCGAAGAGCATGCTTCGCACCATGTCAAGTAGGGTCTGGTTCATCCTCTCAGCAACGCCGTTGCTTTGGGGGTTGTAAGGGGTGGTTTACTCGTGGCGGATGCCATGATGCTTGAGCCAAGGCTTGCATGCCTCGTACTCACCCCCGTTGTCACTTCGGAGCGTCTTCACTTTCTTGGACGTTTGCCGCTCCACCATGGCGACGAACTCGAGGAGTTTCTCCTTGACCTCTCCCTTTGTTTTGAGGAAGTATATCCACAACTTGCGGCTGTGGTCGTCGATGAAGGTTAGGAAGTACTTGCTTCCTCCGATAGGCGCTGTGCGGAAGGGTCCACACACGTCATTGTGTATCAGTTCCAAGCCATGCTCTGCTCATAGACCTCCTCTCCCAAACGGCTTCTTCTTTGTCTTCACTTGGAGGCATGGTTCACACAATGTACACCTTTTGCCATGTTTCATGGTGCACCCTTTCATTCCACGGACTACCTCTTACTCCTAAATCTTCTGCAGCGTGCTGTTGGCCACGTGGCCAAATCGCCGGTGCCACAGCTCTGCATCAGTGTCCTTGGTTGATGTGGCAGCCGCAATGGTCGCCAGTGGTGCATCCTTTGGCTCTGGTACCACTATCTTTGTGGCACATGCAAGTCCCTCATCCGACGCCTTGGTGACTTTTGTTTGAAGCACGCAGAGGCCGTCGACTCTTGGAACTTGAAGCATGAGGTCGTCTTTGGTGTACAAAATCTGGATATCCTCGTTTTATAGGACCCCGCTTCCTTCTTGGTGAACACCACTGTCATGTTGTCGGTGATTTGTGAGACGGACAGCAAGTTGGCTCCGAAGGAGGGCATGTACACCACCTTTTGAAGGTTGACCTCCTTCTCCGCACCGTTCACATTGAACGTGATCACCTTGTCCCCTTTGCCCATGGCTTGGACGACGTCGCCGTTTGCATACATGATGCGCATGACAGATTCGGCCATGGAGACAAATCCACCCTTCTCTTTTGATGAGTGGTGGCTAGTACCCGAGTCAAGGGCGAATGCCCCGGGCCTAAAGATCACTGCCCCCTTCATGGACAGCCCCTTCAGCCATCATGTTGGTGAGCTCCTTCTTCTCCTTCCCACTTTTGTTCCCGCCTTCATTCTTCGGACTACGATAGTCCCTGGCCCAATGCCCAGCCTTGCAACAGTTGTGACAGTTGTCGGGCTTCTTGGAACTCTTCCCGCCACTGTTGCCTTTCCCTCCACCGCCACCGCTTCCGCTGTTGTCTTGAGTGGAGCGAGAGCTTGCACCTTGTCCACCGAAGCGAGAGGCAAATGCTGAGATGTTTGCCTCACTGCCACTGCGTTGCATGGACTCATTGCAGACGTGTTCAGCGACAGCCTCATACGTCAGATCCGCCTCCTTCCAACTGCCAAATATGGTGATCAAGGACCCCGAGCTTTCTGACAGCACCATTAGAAGGATCATTGCCCGCATGTTGGAGTCGAGCTTCCATTCCATTTGCTAGACCTCTTGCAGCACGTTGTCAAACGACTGCAAAAATGCGGGTATCGAATATCCTTCGCTCATCCTCGTCGACATCAACCGTTGAAAGATGATGAGTCCGTTTGTTACGGCGTTTGATTGATGCACTCGTGAGAGCTTTGCGTAGGCCTCGGCAGCCAACGTGCATCCTGTGATGTGGGAGTGTTGAGTCTCATTGATGGACGTCAGAAGTATGGCAAGAGCCATGTTGTTCTTCATCATCCATGCCGCAAGGTCAGCCGCAAGCGTCATCACCGTCGCATCGGCAGGTGCTGTCTCGGTCCCTTTTAGGATGTCGAGGTAGCCAGGCACGTTCATGACAATCTCAAACTGCTATTTCCAGAAGGGAAATCCTGTCCCCGTGAATTTGGACATACCCGCCTCAAGGCGGGCATGAGTCGGATCCGTCATTTCCTGCGGTTGTTCATCTTCTCTGCTTCGCTGCTACTCTGCTTCGTTGAGGCCGATGAGGCTGATGAGGCTCCTGAATGCAACCATTGTCAAAGGTGCAGATGGTTCCATTGCATACCCCTCCCGCCGATGATCGCCTAAGGCGATGGTGCTGCCGTGAGAGAACGGACTCGGGGTTGTACCACCTTCTAAAAAGGGACAGAGCTTAATCCCGTTGGGGCTCGAGGGTCTTGTCCAATATGGACAGAGTTGTTCCTTGTCCCCTGGTCCGCCACGTGCACCCACCCTACCTCAAGAAGCCGATGGCGCCAATGGAGCAGATTGGAGCCGTCCGATCTTCGTATACATGTTGTATCTGTGTGTCCTGCAAGACCACGCGCTAGTCAGTCTTAGAAGCATGCTTTAGAACCAGAAGTGTGGGCCCATAATCCTTTTCAACGCGTCAGATAGCAACGGTCTAGATAACGGGTCCCGACATGGGAGGACGCCAACCGCTCTTGGTATTGCAACCAAGATAACATATCACCCCCGAACGAGGGATCCACACTTTAGGTTCATTTGGTTTGCAACCTCACGAAGTCCGCATGTTGATCTTTAGTGTCTACCTTTGGTTAGACACTCTGTGTGGAGTTTCAAAGGCAAGAACTGTAAATGGATGCATGCAAGGTACAGGCTTTTATACTTGCAGAGATTTGCTAAAGCTTCTGCTTGTAGTGGCTCCGCTGGAGCCAACCTCAACCTACTGTCCTACTTGGCGCGTCCTTAGACCGACAAGTGTCATCCTCAAGCCAGGCTCTAGTAAGCTTCCTAGAAGCTTCCTGTCCCAGTTTTGGCCACAAAGAAATTTGCGGCCGTCGCTGGGTTTCAACCCACGACCTCTTGTTTGAGACTCCGGTGCCTATTCAACCATGCCAAAAAGGTATGGTTCCTACGATAAGCCACAGGGGACATACCCATTATGGGCAGTGCATTCCTGGCCCATCTCACAAGAGACCAAGGGAAAGTACTCCACGGAGCAGTGCATGCCTTGTCTGTATGTGTAGCTAGCCAGCTAGGCAGTGGACAAGATGCATACTATTTCAACACTTGGATGTCCTCCCCTCTCCGCTGCCTCTCCCGACCCCATCCTCCACGAATCCTCCGAGCCCTTCCCTCACTTCCTCCCTTGCCGGTTCACCCCCTCCTCCTCCCTCTACCTCACATCCATCTTCCCCCCCCCCCC